>JAQPZY010000359.1:0-131287 GCA_029931535.1 Margaritifera margaritifera | reverse complement strand
GTTTTGTCCATTCAGATTATACAATACATCAATTTTGTCCATTCAAATCCATTATTAAAATTTCGTCCATTCAAATTATACATAAATGTGTGTCCATTCAGATTATACATAAAAGTTTGTCCATTCAAATCATACATAAAATTTTGTCCATTCAAATTATACATAAAGGTTTTACCATTCAGATTATACTTAAAGGTTTGTCCATTAAAATTATACATGCAAGTTTTTAAATTTAAATTATTCATAATGTTTTTGTCCATTCAAATTATACATAAAGGTTTGTCCATTCAAATTATACACAAAGTTTTGTCCATTCAAATTATACATAAAAGTTTGTCCATTCAAATTATGCATAAAGTTTGTCCATTCAGAGTATACATAAAATGTTGTCCATTTAAATTATACATAAAGGTTTGTCCATTCAAATTATACATAAAATGTTGTCCATTTAAATTATACATAAAGGTTTGTCCATTCAAATTATGCATAAAGGTTTGTCCATTCAAATTATACATACAGTTTTGTCCATTCAAATTATACATAAAGGTTTGTCCATTCAAATTATACATAAAGGTTTGTCGTTTCAAATTATACATAAAATTTTTGTGCATTCGAATTATTCATAAAGTTTTGTAAATTCAAATTACACATATAATTTTGTCAATTTAAACTATACTTAAAGGTTTGTCGATTCAAATTATATATAAAGGTTTGTAAATACAAATTATGCATAAAATTTTGTCCATTCGAATTATGCAAAAAAGTTTGTCCATTCAAATTATACATAAAGGTTTGTTCATTAAAATTATACATAAAGTTTTGTCGTTTCAAATTATACATAAAATTTTGTGCATTCGAATTATTCATAAAGTTTTGTAAATTCAAATTACACATATAATTTTGTCAATTTAAACTATACTTAAAGGTTTGTCGATTCAAATTATATATAAAGGTTTGTAAATACAAATTATGCATAAAATTTTGTCCATTCGAATTATATAAAAAAGTTTGTCCATTCGAATTATATATAAAGTTTTGTAAATTCAAATTATACATAAAGGTTTGTCCATTCGAATTATACATAAAAGATTGTCCATTCAAATTATACATAAAGGTTTGTCCATTCAAATTTATATAAAAAAGTTTGTTCATTGAAATTATGTATACAGTTTTCTAAATTCAAATTATATATAAAGGTTTGTAAATTCAAATTATACATAAAGGTTTGTCCATTCAAATTATACATAAAGGTTTGTCCATTCACAATATATATAAAGTTTTGTAAATTCAAATTATATATAAAGGTTTGTAAATTCAACTTATACATAAAGGTTTGTCCATTTAAATTATGCATAAAAGTTTGTCCATTCAAATTATACATAAAGTTTTGTCCATTCAAGTTATACATAAAGGTTTGTCCATTCAGAGTATACATAAAGGTTTGTCCATTCCAAAACAATAGCTTCTATTTTCTACACCTTCACCTAAGAGTATGTGTTATCTTGAGCACCAAACAAAGGACGTTAAACATCAGTTAGCATTTCTCAAAAACTGTAGGAAACTTTGCATTTAAAACAATTATTATGAATGATGTCATGTATAGGAAATGCCGAGTGACCAAGGTTTTCACGCTTATTATGGATATGAAAAAATAGATATCTTTATTTCACTATGCGGATAACTTCTTGCAGGGAATTCCTAAAGCAAATGTATATGGACTAATATGTTAAGACTTTATGATGTGTGTGTGTGTGTGTGTGTGTGTGTGTGTGTGTGTGTGTGCGAGAGAGAGAGAGAGAGATAAGGGAGGATGACAGTATAATTCCATCTATCTTTATGACACACGCAATTTGTATTGTGTCCCACTTTTCTAATGTTTGACTGCTTTCTCTCTCTCTCCCTACAATGTGTCCCTTTTTACGCATAACTATAGATATGTCACGATTTAGATTAAACCAGTGCCAAAGATCACATTCTGACTTGGCTGTACCGAAACATAAGGTTTACATAATGTCACGAAATATTATTAGATGGAATATATATCACAAGAAAAGTTATATTGTACACTGAAATAATTCGTACCTGACGGATTCCATTTATATTTTAATTAATAGCAATTTTAATTACTAGCAATTTTGCCCAAGACGGAAGCGACTCTTAAAATGCCGTATTCACTTCTGTGAGAATATATGGGATTTCTTTGATTACAATTATTGCTACTCACAGAGTAATTACACATAAACACTGTGAGAATATATGGGATTTATATCATTGAAATTATTGCTTCTCACAGAGTAATTACACATAAACACCGTGAGAATATATGGGATTTATATCATTGAAATTATTGCTTCTCACAGAGTAATTACACATATACATTGGAAGAAAAGGAGTAACAACCATATTTATCTAAGGCAAATACAACCAACAAACATGTCAAACAAAACAAACACAAGAGGAAATATATTTCGTGTGACTTTATTGCAGCTACACTGCGCAGAAACTCCTCACTAAAGTGTGACTACACTAGTCTTACCTGGGAAACAACCGCACTAGTCTTACCTGAGAAAGTTACAGGCAAATTTCATTGTAATGTTTAGGCTCTTTGTTTTGCATAATCATATTGAAGCATGAAAACTGCAATGTTGAACATTACTGTATTTGAGGCTTTTGTAGTGAAAAAAATAAAATAAATATATATATATATATATATATATATATATATATATATATATATATATATATATATATATATATATATATATATTACACTTTATTAATGATCACTTTTGTCATTCAAGTTTTGACCAGCTGAGTAATCGTGGGATTGTCGCTGTAAACCATTTTTAGACAACATGATAGTTATTTGTAGTTGTTACTGCTATTCTTCATGCATACTTTAGCAAAAAACATTGTGTCTTACATTAAATACATTAATATATATATATTCACGTTGTGAACATCCTTAATTAAATGCCAAAATATATAATAGATACGGTTTATCGACAAGAAAATCTGAAGTATTATAAACTAAATAAGTTAATACTTCCTGCTGCAGGTAAAATAGGTTTCCTGTTCTTAATGCCCCAAGCAAACTAATACTTACTAAGACTATGTGGACAACACAATTAAATTAAATTTAAGTCTTGGATAATCTTGTAAATATAACTTCAGAGTAAACAATCTATCATTCAACTAACCCATTTACCCATCCATCTATCCATATTTTTATTAATGTCACCAAATATATATATATATATATATATATATATATATATATATATATATATATATATATATATATATATATAATATATATATATATCATCATCATCATCATCAACCACATGATAATATATCTGCTGCACACTAATCGATGCTAGTATATCAATGTAGGCATCACTACAGTAATTAAATTCCTTACATATACCTTCATTTATCATCATGTTTGCTAATACCCGGATGTACCAAGGCTATCTTACTAATGTTAGGTACTAAAGTAGACAACGGTATTAAGATATAGGCATAGGTCATGCTGCCATTTCTATAGCCATATGAAGATGTCGGCATAGGTCATGCTGCCATTTCTATAGCCGTATGAAGATATCGGCATAGATCATGTTGCCATTTCTATAGCCGTATGAAGATATAGGCATAGATTATGATGCCATTGCTATAGCCGTATGAAGAAATAGGCATAGATTATGATGTCATTTCTATAGCCGTACTTGATTGACACGATTGGAATTTTTAGTGCAAGTGTCCTTTCTGGAACCGTCCCGATATAATTTATTTGCTTTGTCAACCTACGCAAAAGCCAAGAAGTTAATTGCAATGAACATTTAACTTTCTGTTTAGGTTTCAAATGCTGTATTCTGTTGAGCGCAAATAAAATTCTTTACCTGTCAGCAAATCTCCAGGACAAATCAGAAAATAAATATTACTGATTTTCTGATGGACTACAATACGATGCAACAAAAGCTGATTAGGTCAATTAGTCTAAAGATACCTTCTATGTAACTGTTGTGGGTCATTTAGTATCATTCTCTGCCTATGTAACTGTTGTGGGTCATTTAGTATCATTTTCTGCCTATGTAACTGTTGTGGGTCATTTAGTATCATTCTCTGCCCATTCTTATCTTTAGTCATGTAGGCCTGACGTTTAATGAAAGGCGATTTTAAAGCATCTGAGTACTGTTAAATTATCTTATATTCTTAATAATAATATAATAAGTAATAATAATTAATAATAATTTAATAATTAATTTATCTTATATTCTTAAGTAGAGACTTTCACCTTTAAGTGACCGCATTGTACTTTTCTTAACGGCAATAGTTTAAAATGGCTTTTATGATCGTCAAACTGCGTACAACCTTCTCATTTTCAAGGTGTGGGATTACCTTTTTCATATATATGTGGTGCTCCTATTGCATTGTAATCTCAAGAACAATTAAGCCAGTGCTTTTATTTGATGTTTTTCTATCGAACACAATATTGGAAGCAAAGTGATATTCACTCAGAATATTGTGACGAAAATATCTAAACCTGAATATGAAACTTAAGGCTTCAATATTCATGTAAAGGCACAGTTATTTAATGTGTTCTTCCTTTACCTATCTATATGTCCATCCATCTAACCATATGCTCATCATATTATATGCATACATACTTACACACGTGCACACGTGCACACATACATACATACATACATACATACATACATACATACATACATATTTACATACATACATACATACATACATACATACATACATACATACATACATACATACATACATACATACATACATACATACATACATACATACATACATACATGCATACATACATACATACACACATTCATACATACGTGCATACATATATTCATACATACATACATACATACATACATACATACTTACATACATACATACATACATACATACATACATACATACATACATACATACATACATACATACATACATACATACATACATACATACATACATATATTCATACATACATACATACATACATGCATACATACATACATACATACATACATACATACATACATACATACATACATACATACATACATACATACATACATACATACATACATAAGATTGTTGTATAATTACGACTTAAACTCTGATAACAAATGTTTTTAATTTAAATTCCTAATTCTTTATCACGCATGAAGTCAATTAGTTGGTCAAACCATGTCAGATCGCTGCTAACTCTGCACAGCTTATCAGGTGTCAGTATTACGTAATTACAGCAAGGCTGAAAGTTTATCACCTGATCTGCATGAGAAACCCCGACTCCGTCCATATGTCATTCAAACGTTAATAGATTTTTACTGACTTTGTCACGCTGACCAGGTGTAAGTGTTACGTAATTTACAGCCGGTCTGAAAGTTTGTCAGCTGTCCTGACGAGGAAGCTCCGACTCCCCTCCTGTTACTCAGACTTGAACAGTTCGCTACTAACAATGGCCCGTTGACCAGATGTGAGTGTTACGTAATGTAAAGCGAGGCTGAAAGCTTGTTGCTTGGCCTATTGTACAAGCTCCGTCACCACAGACCTGTCAAACTTGAACAGATTTCTGCTAACAATGGCCCGCTGACCAAGTATGAGTACATCCAGGCTGAAAGCGTGTCGCCTGGCCTGTCGTACAAACTCCGAATCCGCCCAGCTGTCAGTCAGACTTTAACAGATCGACACCAGCAATTACCACTGACAGCCGTGACTATTACGTAATTTACATCCAGGTTTAAAGCTTATCACCAACCCGCCGTAATGCTCCAAAAGTAGTATAGGGGGGTATTGAGGACGGGGTCACTTGGGGTACAAACGGGAATTTAACATAGGGGAGGCACTTGGGGTACCAACGGGAATTTAGCATAGGGGGAGGCACTTGGGGTACCAACGGGAATTTAACATTGGGGCACTTGGGGTACCAACGGAAATTTAACATGGAGGGGGCACTTGGGGTACTAACGGAAATTTAACATTGCGGGGGCACTTGGGGTACCAATGGAAAAAAAATAGAGAGAAGTAGGGCAATCATTGGAAAATTAATCTTTTCTTGAAAAATGGGTGGCTAAGAAAAGGGCCATTGGAGGAGGATTACTTTTTCCTCCAACATTGAGTGAAGAAGCCTAGGAAGATAGTGTGAGATTTTTTCTTCTTCTTTGGGAGTGGTGGCGAATTGGGCAGCCAGTCGGGATGTTCCATGCGTCTGAACTTGTCCTGGATTTTCATCCAGTTTAAGTTAAGGCGTTGAAATTCCTTTTCTTTTCTGGCTTGCTCCTTTTGACTTCTTTCGAGAGCCCACAAGATCTTAATGTGGGCTACTTCTTGCTCCAAAACTTGTTTTAATAATAATTTTGTCATGTGAAGATTTATCTCTTCACGCCTGACGCTACTGGCGGGTGGATAGATCCAACAATCTTCCTTCACTTGGTGTAGGAAGTATTCCACTCCATCCAGTAAGTCGAGGGCCGACTTGATAAAGCCCACACGACAAGGAGCCGAAGAAGTCTTTTGCGATTCCTCCACCAAGACATCCTTCACCAGCCTCCTCGCTGAAGTGAGAGCCACTAGTTGGCTGGTGACAGATGGCTTGGTGGCAGGATATCTCCACCAACACTCCAACCTTTCCACCAAAGACTCCACACCCACCATGATATCCCAATCTTCCTGCAATAGCTCTACCGTGTTCATTGTATCAGAGTGAAAGTATGAATGGTGCGACTGCGGAAGGAACCGCTTTATATGCTAGAAGCGCGGACGTGAAGGAAAACATTCGTTTTTTTCCAAAACATAAATTTTTTAATCAAGCACACTTATATATACAAACACACTCTACAAACACATACCAGGGAATGGGAATTTTGTTTTGGAGTGGGGAAAAAACAAACACTCTAATACAAAACACACAAACATACAAACAGATATAGGGCCAATCATGAAATGTAATCTTTTCTTGAGTAATGGGTGGACCTAAAAAACGGGCCGTTTGGTTTTAGAGTTCATCTAGAGGGGCGGGGCCACCTCCCCTGGGCTTGGCCCGACAAGCGGGACAAACTTTCCATATTATGTGGCTGCACTCATGCAGCGCTTGGAGCTGGTTATTCAGGATTAACGGAGGATGGTCCGCTTCAGGCTCGAAATTTTTTCCTCCGTTATCACTTGGGTGGGGTCTGATGGGGATATTCTTCTTCCCTCTCCACCTCCTCATTCTTCTCCAAGTCGTGTTAGAAGGTGCCACAAGCCACCTCTAGATACACTCGGATTTGTCTCACTGTTTATTGTTTTGTTCATGTTGTTGGGGTAGATCGACTAGGGGAAGTCGTTGTTATTAATTATACTTTAGAAGCGCGGACGTGAAGGAAAAACATCCCTTACACCTAAAAAATAACCATCACCCCCCACTTACCCGCGTCTGACGTTTTTTTTTCATCCCTTATGACACACCACCCTTTTTTTTTTTTATTTTATTTTTATCAAAAACACAAAACACACAAGCCTTTTTTATTTTTTTTTTATTTTTTAATCAAAAACACACAAAACATACAATTAAACCATTTTTTAAAATTTTTTATTCAACACACCACTCCATTTATTTTTATTTTTTTATTTTGTTAATCAAACACACACCTTACAAACACACACACGTATCTAATACCAAAACAGGTTATTTTTTGGGGGCAAAGGGTAAATTGTTTTTTTGAAGTGGGTAAAACACAACAACATACACACGATGACAAACCCCGACAAAAGCAAGAAGATGTTTGTGATTGGAGAAGGCGGGCAAAACTAAAGAGTTAGAGTAGTTATCTTGTTTTGAGATTAATGGGTGGCCCTGAAAAGGGCCGTTCTGGATTAAGAAGTTCATGTTGTTTTAAAACATTCTAGTATGCGGTTTTACACTGTATCGGTAGCAGCACCGACAGAACACAGGCGCGGAAACCACGTTTGATAGAACCACAAGAATCCTTTCGTTGGCTGCTGATGGGACCAAAGCTCTCTTTCTGGTTTAAAAGAGAAGGAAGCAGACAAAAACTCATACATCAGTCTATCCTATCTTCAGCTGACTCTCCGTCGGGTTCTTTCATCGAGCTTGCAAGAGTTTGGAGCTGCTGTTTGTTGTTGTTGTCTTTGCTGCTGCTGCTGTAGTCTTTGTCTCTCCTCCATTCCGTTCTGTCCCTGATTGATTTCTTTCTCTTAGGACTTCTTCCACCAGATCATGAGCCATTTGTAGGAAGTTCATTGTCTTTCTCTCAGGGTTGGTCTCCATCAAATGATGATTCACCCTCTGCATATTCACCAATAGGCGTCGTTCAGTTTGCTTATCTTGGCTGCTGCCATCTCTTGAAGTGTTGTTGAGATCTTGACGAGTCAACGAGAGTGACTACAACTGGCCAACGCACCGCTTTATATGCTAGAAGCGCGGACGCGATGGAAAACACGGGGTTCAGATCGAGAGGTGAGAAAGATGGATAGAGGTGGTGAATTCAGATCGATAGAAAGAGATAGATAGAGCATATACACTTTTGTTTTTCAAATTCAATAAAAAACCACACCACATCGATTTTTTTCTCAAAAATCAACATTTTTTTAAATGAAACACAAGAAGCTTCTTTAAAACATAAAAATGCAAACAATCAACACGATATTAAACTGGAACGTATTTACAGGGTTGACAACGTTGGGAAGGCAAACTAAACTTCCACTTTTCTACATCTACATCATTCTGATGCACACTACGTTTCTGAGCTAAAGACAAGAGATAACCATAACGTTCACAAAACCATCGTTCTACTTTAGCATCGTTTTCGAGCATAGTCTCTATCAAACAAGTCACTATATGTTCTAAGGAATATCCGAGACTGCGTTGATGAAGAAAATGCACACAATATTGTCCACACACCATTAAATCCGATCCTTGTAATCGGGCATTATTGAATCGAGTAGAGATGGCATTTCTTCTCATAAAGTCGATGATGTCGTCTTCCAAAGGAGGATATCATAAGAATCAAAATATTCCACACCACCACTGTGATCGTTAGGAAAGTACACAGCTACCCAATGGGTTCGCTGGTCGATGACTGTCGTCCGGTATTGATGACATAGGCATGAACGTCGTTTAGGTTTTGCGATGAGGTAGTTCATCTTATACGCAAACACCACAGGATTCCACGAAGAAGTGTAGGAACTGCGAGTCAACAGGTAATGAGTTCCCTGGTATCCATTTTTTTCTGGTTTCACAGGTAACGAAAAGTCATCAATTCCCACTTGACTTTATGCTTGAATTGGTCTCTCCAAGGTAAGTCGCTGAATCACGGACAGTCATCTATAGCCTTTTGTAAATGAGCTTCGATGCGTTTGATCTCCAGAGGAGTGAGTGGAGGTGAAGAAGAATGCCTTGCAAGTCTTTAATACCATTGTCTCAACACCTTTTCTTCCGAGATTTGAGACCAGTCGTCCCTCCATATATTCGCCCCATTTTTTCTGTGCACTCAACATCAAACATTTGTCGTGTTGTTTCTGGCTCGGATGATCGATTTGACATCCATGACAATCTTTCATAGACGTTCTGTAATTTTGGGAACCCATTGCCGTAGCAAAACATGAGACTAAATGTGTGTTCGTGTTCTGGCCATCTTGATGGCATACATGGAATAAATCCAGCAAACTTGGGAATAGTATTGTTTTCTTCTTATTTTGGAAGTTCTGAATGAATGACTTTGTCATCATCGTCAGTGTGTAGTTTGTGACTGTTGTGCTTCACAAAAGGCCCTCATCATTATCTATCTCCATAAGGTTCTTCTACGTGTTGCATCTTTTTTTTCTTCTTCTAATTGTCTAGAATCACTTCTCCTCAAACTGTTGATCTCTAGAGTATATCAAATTCTTGCATACAAGACGACGTTCACTGTCTCGGTTTAGAGCTGGATCAACTGAAGTTCCACACGAAGTGGGCCTGAATTAATAGCGTGGAAATGTCCTTCGTCGCTGCCTTGGTCAGAGTGAAATCAAAACCCCACAAGGCATACCCTCCTGCATAATCCTCGTACGAAATGCCGGTGGCTGGTGTTGGTGCATAACTATCCTGTGGCTTTAAATAGGCTCAAGTAAGATTGCAAGTAATTTTTTCTCGGCAAACTTAGGTTCGAAAGGTCTGGTACACAAGGTCCTTGCCATCTCGGCTGACTTCTATCTTGGTGACGGCCAAAATGTTTACACTCGAATGGATACTTATCGTGGGCTCCGTTGAGGGCTGCATTACTGACGATGCCAATCAGCAAACGTTTGGGAAGCTGTCCTTGGAAAACGTGATCTTTCGACTATGGATCGGAGTCCAGAGGCAACTGGTAAACGTTTTCATCCTTCCACTCGTCGCACAGTGATACTTGGCAAGTGGTTTCTGCCTCAACGTTTGACTGATGTCGTTGGCTACTTTAGTAAGACTTCTACACGGCGAACGTAAAGTCTGGCTTCTTGGATGGACGGTTTTCCAGTCTGGCACCATGAGCCATAAATGGAAAGCGGGACTACTGCGATTCAGTCTCAGGCGTACATCCACTCCGTTAAACAAATACCAGTCTTCGCAACCACATGTCCCAAATGCAAACGATCCAATCAGTTCTTAACTGCTTCTGATTTTCTTTTGGACGCTCGTTAAATCCCACATTATGCGGGATTGCTGGAGTTATTTTACCTTTATTAGGATCAGCATCATCAACAATAGCCTTCGCCGGGTACTGACAGCTCCTGTGTCTTCGAACTCTTCCGCGGTTGTCAGGTTTCCAGACCACTGAAGCATCCAGATGAGTGTTGCTTGGCTTTCTTTTCCGTACGTCAAGAGATTTTCGAAGTAAGCACGGTAAGGGTAAGTATCCATACTGCTGCTGACCAGTTTGTTATTCAAGTACAAATCCACTCCGCTGAACAAGGAATGCATGAAATTATTGACGGGTGCCACTCGGTCATTGGCCCCAGGAAGGGTGCTGTCCGCCGTTTTTTTGTACTTGGAGTTTCAGGTACAAGTAGCTGTTATTCAGATCGATGTAATCTTCGGTTTGTCCTTTGATTTCAAATTCGATAGTAGCTGAAGGCGTCAAAGACGATACGGATGAAATTCTACCCATTGGGATTCTTGCATCATCATCATGGTGGGAGGCATGGTAAACAGATCCAGTTCTGACTTGGTACATTCGCAAGAATCTCGGTGCATCATTTTCAACGGTTTAGTAATCAAACACGTCTAATTCTCTGACGGTTCTTCTTTTCTTATTCTTTTTTGGAACACCACCGTGTGTTTTATGAACTCTGAAGGGATTTCGACGTCGTCTCTTTCTACCTTGTCCTTGCTGTGAAGTGGAGGAAGAAGTAATGCCAGGGCCTGAAGCGTGAAGTGAATTTATAGGAGCCTCTCGGAGACCTAAAAGATCTTTTCCAGTGTGCATCAACACATTTTTTGCCTGCTCTCATAAAAGGCTTCTTTAGATTTTGTTTGTCAATGAGGACGTTTTGCAAAAATTCTTTTCCTTGCGTCAAAGCGGCATCTTTTAAGGCATGGAATCCTCGAGTCACCATCGGGTTTCGAAAATAGGGCTACCGTCCGAAAAGCCGATTTTTAACATATCTCCTAAACCATGTCCTCGTTGTCGAGCCACTCCTCGGTACACCGGAATATATTTTTTGTTACAATGCGTTGGAGAACCTTTTTCGAAAATGTAGTTTCGCCGTGACTTTTCCATTGTCAATGAATGGAACACTTTGTCCTAAATCACCTTTTATACTAATGTTGACACTGTCAAAATACGATTTACTGACTGGAAGATAATGAGAGTGTACAAATTCACTAAGGTGAACGTGAAACGTGTTTCCACCGTTCTTCGTACGCACCAGCAGCAGTATCCACTTTGAATGGAATGACTCTCAGTAAGGGAGCAGCGGTGTGTCCCACCACGTTGTACTCTACCTACATCGGAGTACACAAACATTAAATTCAGTCCAAACGTTCAATTCGATAGGTGTGTGAAAAGCATGTTCGAAATCTGCGTTGCTTGCGACTTTTTTATTGGTAAAAATTTTGTTTCCACCCAAAATAGCATACAACCCAGGAGAAAATTCAATGGATAAGGGGCTTTCTGTCCTGCTCGGGTAAGTTTTTGTCTTTTTTGTCGTCAAGTGAGTTTCCCCCTTCTCATTGAAAAATTGCAAGACGAAACGACGTGGCCACATCATGGTAAGCGATTCGTACCCATTGTTTAAGGCTTTGCCAAATTGGGCTACGAAGATGGTTTCAATGGGTGTCAACCAAAATGTTTAGGCACTAAAAAATACCCCTTATCAATTCTCATGGTTATACTGCGACAAGACAGGAGATTTATCTGCTACCGTTTTCTTTGATTCGTAAAGTGTCAAGATCATGGCCGTCCAAGTGTTGTTGAATTTGGAGTTAAAGATTTATACGATGAAAGTGTTTTGACCTTCGTTGATGTTCATGATTTGCGTAGGATGAATGATTTCTACCAAAGCCAGCTTCCCAATGAGCTTCGTGATCCAATTGGATGGCCTGAGGTAATTTAGGCCGTGAAACAACAAGAGGTGTTGTTTGGAAACACATCCATGGAACTGTCACTGGGTAAAGTTAAGTGAAATTGGTCATTCATAGTAGGTCCAAAGTTTTGGTCTCCGAGAAGTCACTCGAGTTCAAAGGATGTTCAAATGGTTCCAAAAGAGGACTACTGTAGTGACTGGAAGAAGGTGGACTGGCGTTGGTCGTACTACCGTGGTGTTGGCTGCTGTTGTTGTGGTGACTGTTGTCCGTCGTCGTATTTTTCAAAGAGGGACTGGATAGAAGATAACCGATGCAACTGCTGAGTAAAATGGTCCACAATTGTTTGTCCCCTTGTTGTAAACTCACATTGGCAATAGCTGCTCCGATGACACAATACATCACAAAAATTTGGCAGAAAAGACAATTTGATTTTTAGGCACACATTCTCCCCACCACACCCATAGTGGTTGTTTTTGTAATTCTTGAAGAGAAGAACTCTGCGAAGGAGTCGAGGGTCGTGGTTGTGTTGAATGGCATGTTAGGTTACTTCTTCTTCTTCTTTTTATAGTCGACGACTTGAGAAGCGGCAATCCAAGAATCAAAACTAGGAGGATATCCTTTCCAACGTACTTTGACTTTCTTCTACTCGACGTTTGCCCAATTTGCGTGTTCTTTTTTCGAGAATGCTTCGATGTCGTACAAGGCGTCTTCTTTTTTGGTCACTCGTTGTAACTCAGGCAAGTAAAATGTTCCTTTGAGCACTTCACCGTGCATGTCTTCCAATTTATAGACGGGAGGATTGCGTCCACGCACGGGTGTAGTGACACGAAACAATTCGGTGGTCCAGTTGGGTAAATAACCTTTGTCAAAAGTGCGTTTGTTTTTTCCGATGCGAACCCAATCTCCGTCTGTAACTCCAGTAAGGTTTTCTTTTTCTGGTGTCTCCTCTGGGGTGTACCAAACAATCAATCAAACACGGTCACTTCGTTTTCAGGGCTGACCTCTTCGGGGGCACATCCGATGCTTCGATGGTACGATTGATTGCACGCTTTGACCAAACGGGGTAACACGTCGATGTACTTGAGAGTATGTTGATGTGTAAAATATTTCCACATGCGTTCTTTCCAAGTTCTTTGAAAACGTTCCACGATACTGGCTTTGGTTTCAGGATTTTCGGTGGTAAAAAAATGAACGTGCCTTTGTTTCAATTCTTTTTGAAAAGCTTGGTTTAGAAATTCGGTGCCTTTGTCAGTTTGCCATCGTAATGGGTGACGACCACTTTGTTTCAAGACCAGTTTTAAGGCACGTACCAATTCGGTACTGCTTTTAGAAGTCAAAGGCACGACCCAAGCAACTTTGGAAAACACGTCGATGACACAAAACAAATATTTGTGACCACGATTGTAGGCTGCCAAATGAGAGACGTCGCTAAATCGGCTTGCCATTGATGATCGATGCCTTCCACTTGGGTTGGACTTCTAGAAAATTTTCATCGAATCGGTTTGTGTAACGTGTACGTCGATTGTTCTTGTAACCATTGTCGTACTTCGGGCAAACGGTCAATTTCAATTTAATTTTGGCAGCTCGATATAATTTTTGAACTCCTCCGTAACCAGCAGCATGGCCAGGATTGTAATAAAGGCTGGCTAAAAGTTTCTCCATGATTCCTCAATAAGTCAACCAAGTACCAATGCTCTTTTCTTCGTGGGGTATCTTTTTGGATTGCAATGCTTTACGTGTCCGACGAGCCACTGGTGTAAAGGAGGATGTTTTGAACGCGGGTCATCGGTTCTGTTTTGACTTCTGTCTTCACTTCATCCTTTTTTTCTTCTGATGGCAAAGGGATAGACAACAAAAATTTTCATCCAACCCGGTGTGGCTAACTTTCGTATTTTTTTAGGAGGGGGAGTTTGTAACTCTTCTTCTTCTTCTTTTACTGTCATCCCCGTGGCGGTGTCTGTTTTAGTGGTGGTGGTAACTTTAGGTTCGCTTTTCATCAGGGTTTTGAAATCTCTCAGAGTGGGTGAAGCTGTTTCGTCTACAACTTTTTGGTGAAAGAGTTGCAGACGTTGTAAGAGTTGACCGTACCGTTGCGATTTTTCTGTTTCTGACAAATCGCTTCGTTCCATCAGCGTTTGTAATTCTTGTTGTAACTGTGACATATCGTTGAGATTAGGATTGGGTGGTAAATGAGGTATCCATTGTTCGTTCCAACGATGGAATTCCATCCATCGTTTGTCAGTCACTAAAGTCAGTTTTCGTCCTTCATTTCATCCAAAGGTACAAAAATGTGTGGTCTTTCAGAAAAGGGTGTCCTTTTTATCTTCTTTTTTTTTATCGCATGACACCTTCCTCAAAGCGGGTCCAGCAATTGTTCCTAACAAAGGAGCCGCTATTTTTAACAACGGTCCTATCAGCATGGGTAGAAATCCTCCTCTTTGCACGAACATTTTTTTCTTTTGGTTGAGAGGTATTTTCTTTTTGACCATTTGGCGAAGAACGTTCCGATGTTTGCCTAATTTCTTTTTCTGTATCTTGGACAAAGATACCGTTCTTTTCAGTATGTTCAAACAACATTCACACACGGTATCGATGATTTCTTTAGGGGGTGTTTGAACGAGTTGTTTTCGCATGGGAGGATTGGATTTAGTCGGGACAGTCAAGACGTCCCAATGTTTGGCCAAACGAGGTAGAAGTCCTTTTTTGCTTTTCTTCTTTTGGTGGTGGTGGTGTGCACGTTTGGGAGCCATCTTTGAGGTTAGGAGTAAGTCTGAAGTCTCTGGCAGGTCACCCTTCTATTTTATACTGGAACACGTCTCCACTGATTGTCTGCACGACGTACCATCTTCATGACAGGCCTCACTCGACGTTGAGATGTTTTCAATGGACTAAATCGTCTCCTTTGGATAAATCCACTAAACTTTGTAACACGCCGGTTCTCTCTTGGACTTTCGTTTTAGGTGACGGTACTTTGTTCGCGGCCGCTGCCATGGCCAGATCAGCCGAAGTCGAGGGTCCCGAAGTGGTGACATTCGAAATAGGTTTCCATTTTTGCATCAAATTAGGAAACACTTGTCTTAAGTCTGGTTTGGCAGGCATGATCATGAAGGCAGGGGAAGAAGATGAAGAAGTGGACGCAAGAGGAGACCTCGGTGGTGTCTTGCGGGTGTACGTTTGCGTCCTGGCAGCAGTACCTCTCGTGCGGGTGCCAATGGTGGTGGTGGTGGTGGGTGTGTTTTTCTTCTTGGCAGAACTTTTCTTTTTCTTGGGGGCTTTCTTTTTAGGGCTTTTCTTTTTGTGGCTTTCTTTTTGGGACTTTTCTTCTTTTTTGTTTTTTTTTTTTGTTTTTTGGCTTGGGCATTAGGATCCCATTTCAAAAGGGAACGAATCATGACCCCCCCCCCTAAAGAACCGCTCCCTCCAGGGGTTAAAATGATTTGTTTTTTAGTCCGTGGATCGATTCTAAGATCGGCTAGTTGTGACAACGCCCCTTTATGTTTTTGAAAAAAACGTTGAGTTTGATGAGGGATGTGAATGATGTCTTGCAGCAATTGACGTGCCGTCAAAGTAAACCATCGTAACACTTCTTTAAGACTAGCTTCTAACAAATGAGCACGGACTTGTGCATTTTTTTTGCGACTGATGCCATACAAGGCACGAATCAATATAGCCGAAGAATGAGCTTGAAAGGAAGTCATCTCGAAGTCATCTCGAAGACTGTGAGACAGAAATGACGTAGTGGATGTTTTTATAGTTTTTTTTAGAGAGTGGCTGAAGGGGACGTGTAAATGACAGGACCTCCTTCTTGGCACCAATGGTGAAACAATTGGGTACGAAATCTCAAATAGTCGGGAGTGGTCAGTTTTAAGTCAATGAGTAAATACGCATGAGGTGTTTGAGTGGCATCGTCGTACGCATAATTCAACCAAGGAGTGCCTAACTGTTTGGCTAACACTTGCACTTGAGATTTGTCTCTGGGGCTTTTAAACAACACCATGTAATGAGCGTTGAGACTGATGGTACGATGGGCTTTACTTTGTTGAAATAAATTTTGACTAATGTAAATGATGCTCGCATTTCGATGGTGTCCTTTTCGTGTAAACCAAAGTTTAATTTCTTCTTCGTCTTCTCCTAACATGTCGTCGAAGATGAACAGATGTGTTTGACTCACGTCAGACACGATCCCATCGTCTTCGCGAGGAATGCCTTCCACAAACGAAATGGTTTCTCCTTGACTTTCACGAAGTAAGGTGTAAGACCGTTGCCACTCTTTGTAACACCACACGATGCGTTGAGGTGGACGATCGAACAAATGAGATTTGTGTTCAATCAAACGTTTGACAAATTCGGTTTTCCCTGAACCACTCGGTCCAGCAATCAACATGTTAAATGGATGGCGCAGATACAAAGCTTCCCAACTGGGACGATCTAACTTTTCGTCAATCACTTTGACCACAGAGGAAGTAGAAGAGGCAGACGAGGCAGAAGAAGATGTAGCCATGACTGAGGTAGGAAGATTTTTGAAAAGAAGACAAAAGTCCCAAGACATTTTGTACGTTTCATACACGTTTATTTTTTTTTTAAAAACAAACAACACAACAAAAACATTTTTTTACAAGTCATGAAGGACAAAAATGCATACCGCATAAATGTTTAGGTACAAGATTAAGGCTACAACTAAAAGAATTAAAGTTCTGTATAAACAAGTCAATGTACAACAAGAACAAAACACTGTCCTAGGAATGGAAGGCACAGGCACTGGTGGTAGTATTCTTCTGGTCGTCTTCGTTTTGATGGTAGTGGTGGTAGAAGAATGAAATCTCTCTGACGGTAAGGAGGGACTGTGTTCCTCAGGGGGTTGTATTTGGACGACGACGGTGTGGTCTTTCTCTGCTGTGTCAGGTTCTTCCAGGATTGTTTCTAAGGTCATTTTTGACTTAGGTTCCCATTTCACTTTTGGAAACTTAGTGACGTACCAGGTCTGTGGCAAACTGGGCCACTTCTTGTAGCCAAGCATCGAAACCAATTTTTCTCCAGTCACGTACATCTTTCCAAGCGTAAAGTTGTTGGTGTAACTCACTAACAATACACACTTCTTGAAACGTATGAAGGGTAGATAAAGTTTGACTAATGTCTTCTTCACACGGAGGTACCCCACTCGTCTTCATCACCACTCTCAACACTTTGCGTACAATTTGTCTTTCGTGTACCGATAAAGCATGAATGGTCCTGTTTTTTTTTTGATGGTTCATCAAAATAGTCCAAAACAACCACGGGTCCTCCAAAATAATCCAAGACAAACACTGATCTTCAAAAATACTCCACAACGAATGTCCTGGAAAACGAAATCCTAGAAAGGCAGTCACTAACACACACACCGCATAGCGTCCAAAATTCAATGGAAACAGTTCTTGTATCAAGTGTTTATAATCCTCTAAGGTCTGAACACGATCGTTGACTTCCTTCCACGGAATACGTTTCACGAGTGTAGACCACAGTCCTGGCATGGTGAGATTTTATATGGTGAGATTCCCAAGGTGGGTATCTTTTGTGGTGGGTTTTTATATCCAGGTTCCCAAGGTTGGTATCTTTTGTGATAGTCTACTCCAAGGTGCCAGCGATAGAATCTTCCCAAAAGCAGTCTTCTCATACTTTGGAAGTAAGCATAGTTTACAGATCGAGGAATGACTTTGAGTTTGCGTTTCACTTGTATTTGGACAAACTCTCTGTAAATACGTTCTTGCAGCACAAAGGCAAACCGCGAATGTGTTCTGGTAAAGTATTCGACTTGGAAAGAAGTAACTCTCTTTTGTTTTCTTCACAATAGCTGTGATAGTTTCTCTTCAGAATCAGACTTCTGATACTGTGGAAGTCGCGGTAGTGCGCAAATCGAGGAATGAATTTGAGTTTGCGTTTCACTTGGATCTGGACAAACTCTTTGTAAATTCGTACTCGCAACTTCAAAGGCAAATCACTAATGCGGTCTTCTAAACTAGTCTTCTTGGTGACAAAACAGTCACACTTTAGCCAAATGGAATCGTCGGGTAAAGGATATCCAAGATTTTCAGTGAGAACCGTACTACACAACCTCAATTGACGTAAAGGCGTTTCGTCTTGAGGTGACACTTCTTGTAAACGTTTTTGGTATTGCTCTAAGTTGGTTGTTTCCTCCACTTCGTTCCATCGAATTCTATGTATCACTCCCACATGGTAGGTGGTCCCATCCAATTCCTTACAAGCCCAATTTCCATTTCTATCAATGTATGACCATTTGAACAATTTGGCACTAATCAGTATTCTTATAGTATTCAGATACCAATGATTAAATTGTTTCTCTCGTAAAGGATGTAACTGTTCTTTACGTTTCACTTATATATGAACCCATTTTTGGTAAATTTGTACTCGCAACTCCCAAGGTAAACCACGAATGTACCATTGTAAAGTATCATCCGACATGTTACTTCTTCTTGTCATCCGTCTCATCGTACCCGTACTCTTCTAAGGCCACAAAGGAAAGAACTGACAGTGCGGAGACCATCTGGCATGTTCAATGTAAGCTGAGTCGGTAGGCTCCCATTGGTGAAGTCTCACACCGCAACTGAAACACTGAACTTTATCTGCTTCTCCCAAGTAGATAAATCCAGATCTGGCTAAAGCTTTGGCAGTAGTTGCTTGTAGTAGATATTTAGGCCACTTGTCTTGGAACGTCTGGAGTCGCTTTTCAAACTTGGAATAACCAGGCAAAGCCACAGGTATCGTCAATTCTTTACTCCTGTAGGTATGACATTCATGTGTACGTTTAATAAAGAGTAAAGGTCGTCCTGCATCGTTAGAGGGACGGTGAGGTCGTGCTGTATCGGTGATGTCAAAGCGTACGGCATCCGTCTCATCGTGTGAATCGCTGATGCCAAAGCGTACGGAATACGTCTCCTCGCATGGCACTGCATCGCACTCCAAGTCGTGATGGCACTTGGAGTTCACACTAGATTTCTCCCTTGGTGGGTGGGTGGCATGAGTATTCTTATTCATCTTGCTCGGTCCACGTTGAAAATCAGAATGAATGGTTAGGCTTGGAAGTGGTCCCTTTTTTATACTGCAGATTGGCGTGTCCGTAAGGCAAAGTGGTGTGGTCTGGAAGTCTCACTCGTTTCTGGTACACGATTTGGTACACTTTTTGTAAAGGGCGACTGACAATTTGATGATTAGGTAACCGTACGATCGTGTGAGGTTCTAACGTTTGCACTCGAAAGTCTTCCACTTGTCCAGACAGCAAAGCATTTTTCAAAACCTCAAAATTCACCCCTTGGCTGGTTCGATAGTTTTGGGTCAATCCTTTGACTTTGCATTGGGTGTGAAATTGTCCTTGTGGGTCTCGGTATCGGTAGCCGTAATTTTTAGGGCCGCCGCTGGCAAAACTCAGAATGGTGTCTTGAGGGTGCTCGTCTGTCCAGGTTCCTAAACGATCTCCTTGGATGGTAGGGTGTGGGCAACCAGGGCGATGGATGTACATACAACTGTCGGTGTCAAAGTACAGGACACGATCTCCCAAGACTTATAAAGCTTCGTCGTACAACTTCAAGCGAGCATGAGCGGTCACGTAAGCTGCAATGACTACGTTGCTAAAATGGTCGGGTTTTACAAACTTGGGTTCTTCTTCGAAATTGACTAAGATCAAATCATCACGGACGATTTCGACGTGTTTGACTAGTACACTTTTGTTGTCCACCAATTTAAAGTAGCGATAGGGATCGGTTAAATATTCCGTCTTGGGTAAGATCGTACGTTGTGCCATTTTTCCCCACAAACAATTGAGCATGACTTTGGCAAACGATCTTTTTCCTTCGTTTTTTTCTACGTCTTCCAAAGTGATCCCTTCGATGTCACGGTACTCTTCTTTGAATCGGACTTGGTCTTCTGGAGTCTGACACCACGAGGGATAGCCGCTGGCTTCTTGTTTGAGTTTTAAAAATTGGTTCACGTACCCCGAAAAAATGCCTGGATTCGAGGCGTCGTCCTTTTGGTATTGTGCCGTGGTTGGAAAGTGCCAGATTTCGTACACTTTCAACAAACGGTATCCACGATCCAGAGCCCGAAACAATTCGGCACTGACCCACGTTCCTGTCAAAGCGCGTTCTTCCTTCGTGTGGTGACAGGGATGATCTTGATTGCACGTTTCGGCACACGTACGGCATAAAGGAAACATCACTTTTCCTTGGCAATGATGAGGTAAGATAGGATGGTACAAGTTTGTCGGGGGTAAGACTTTACATTTGATCAATCCTTCGTATTGACGAATGTGTTCCACGTCTATGTGTTCGGTCAAGATTTCAGGGTGTCCGGTTGGAAATCGTTTGTATTTGCACACCCAAGGATACAACGAACACACGTCGATGTACTTGATTTCTTCTCCTTTTGATTCATTAAGGTCGTACAGCAAGCGAGTGGCATTGGTTCGTCCTCCAAATAAACTGTGGCGCGGATCCAAAGGTTCGATGGTGGTCACGTCGTAACTTTCGGTGATGCTCTTAAATTCAGGATCGGTTTTCAAACGCCGATCGTACTCGTGCTCCCACATTTTTACCACTGAGTGTCCTTGACTTTCTAAGTGGAGTCGTCGTTGGTAAGTTCGTTCGTACAACTGTTCCATGGTAGAGTCTGAACAAGGACTTTTCAGGTTTCGTTTAGGAAAACAGGTAGGGCATCCGTGAAACAAGCAGCCCTGAAATTCGTACACCGTGTGCGGGTTTTCTAAATCCCATCCATCCACAGAATAAGATCCAATCTTCTTTTCTCCTCCTCCGTTTCTGGCATGTTGTATCCATTTGTCCTCTTTTTGGCACAAGTAATGGAACCAACGCAAAGCTTTGGCCGAGTATTGACGGCTGGTAAAGAGAGACGTGTTGGAGTCTATGATGGCTAGTTCGTTCTCGGGCATGAAGTTTTTGGTGTACACTAAGGCACAGGCTTTAGGTAGAGTGGACGCTTCTTTCAAAGGATCGATGTCTCCGTGATCTAGAAATAACTCTCGAAACTTTTCACAGCAACGGCGTAAAATGTCCACATCAGATCGACAGTACTTGAGCATTTCTTCTTGGAAGTCAAACGGTTCTGACTGGTGAGCGCGGTACCAAGCGTGAAAGGCTTCTCGCTGTTCGGCACGCATTCCGTCGGGGTCGTAATAGTGAAGGTCAGGCAAATGCGGTAGCACGGCGTGTTGATTGGCTTCCGTATTGAAGAAGTGGGGGAAAATATCCTTTGGCCATTTCTGTCATGCCAAATGTTTTTGGCATTCGACTCAAAGGCATGGCCAAATAACTGATGGAATCTTTGAATTTGACTTGTCCCACTTGGATGTAAATGAGTTTGTTTCCGTTCATGGTGACTTTAGGGCATTCGGTACCTTGTTGCGAATAATATCTTAACAAAAACTGTCCATCGTATCCCGAGAAATTGTGAGTTATGACGGTCGCATAGCGATGACAGTCTCCGTAACGTTGAATGTCCTCTTCGCTCCAAGTCTCGTCGGTGGGGTCTAAAATCCATTCAGCAAACTGGGGCAAAGTGTTAGGACCAAGAAAGATTTCTTCACGTCCTCCTGAAATTCTACTACAATGAGGACAGTGAAAATGGATAGATTCCTGGATGCTCTTCTCACAAGCCCGATGAGCCACGCAGAAATTGGGAATGTGAATGGCCGTTTCTTGCATGCATTCAAAATCAAAAAAGATGAAATCCACTTGGTTCTTGTTCTTCTGATCACTCTTTAATTCTTACATCTCTGTATTGTCCTACTTTTGCATGAAACATTGATGATCATAATCCACCATCTGCTCACAAAAGCGGCATCTTTTCTTTCCGGCACAAACGTGTCTCTTGGGGTTGTTGGCTTCAATCAGTTGTCCACACGTGTAGCATAATTTCAATAAGTCGCAAGCACATTTTTGTTGGTGTCCTTGTGTCTTGCGATGCTGTTCGTAGCAAGATGGAATGACTAAAGTTCGTCGACACGTCTCACAATGGACGTGTTGTTCAGGAAGGCATGGCTTGGCCGCTAAACAAACCCGACATCTCACACCGCAATGAGTGTGTCGCTCCCGATTGTTAAATCCTTTGTCGCATTTCTCGCAGTAGTAAGAGTGTCCCAGAAATCCTGTGAAACTGATGATGGCATCGAAATGTTCTTGGTGATGATAGATGTTAATGTATTTTCCTTCGGGGAAATCGAGGCCTCGAAACAGCAGAGCTCCGCGCACTTCTTGAGGGCGTACTTTCAAAGTGTAGTGAGGATCCAAGACGTCTTGAAGTTGTTGCATTTGAGAAATACCACACACGGTCTCTTTGGGGATGCCTGCTTGTCGTAACAGGAGTTCTGCTTCGTTTCGTTGTTGGACTCTGTCCGACTTTCGAATTATATTCCAAGCTCTTTTCCATTCTGCGGTCTCGTTCTTGTTGGCATATGTTCGCCCCACTACGATGGCCCGAGACAAACACATCTGGTCTTGTGCATTGTCGATTTGGACGACACTGAATTTGGTCCTGCGAAAGTCGTCCGCCAGTAACATTTTCCTACTTCGTCCGCTCCCTCGAAGAGGGGAAACGTGAGTCATGTGAAGTGTGGCCTTTCCATCCGTGATGACAAACTTTTCGTTGGATTGTTGAACGTGTTCTATTTTGGTCATGACTTTGGCTGGTGTTAATTCTGCCGGGTGCTGAACTCGATCCAAACAGGGGACTTCAAACTGTCGTGATGAATAGACAGTCTCAATCGATCGTCTTCTTTGGCTCCACATTGTCGTTTCAAGTTCTGTAACACAGATCCCCACAAATCGGTAATGAACCCGGCAGTTTTCTCGGGAGGCACTTCAGACTTGAAGTCTTTAAAGTGAACCGTGTGAGTGTATGCCGTAGTTCCAAATTTTCTAGAGGTTATTTTTTGGGTCTCCCGAATCCGATAGTAATTTTCGGGAGCCACGGTAGGTCTTTCTTGGTCAGGAGTGGTAGTGGTGGTTTTTGTTTTGGGTGGGTTAGAAGTTTTGGTTTCAGGCTCACTCGTCTCGTTTTCGTAATCGCTAGCATGGACTTGAGCTAGCAGTTCAGCAAGCGGTGTTTCAGGCGGCACGGAAAATCTTCGTCGTCGTGGCCTCTTCGTTTCTTCTTCTGGTTTCTCGTGGATTTGGCGTGATCTTTTCATCTTGAAGTCTGATTTGAATCTGATGGAGTTTCACACAGGAGACTATATATAGAGAGACCTTCTTACCCTCAGAATCAGTCTTTGTGATTGAACTTTCAAACTGTGAAGATGGAAGAGTCAAGAAGACAGATTGCTTTTTTGGTGAGAGATTTGCAGACAGTCCTTTGAAAGTATACCTGTAAGACTAAGGACTACTCCTCTTCTCGAGATAAAAGTCAAGATACTTGTTATATCTGCCAAGAGAAAGGACATTGGGCTCCAGAATGTCCACAACGTCAAAACCAAAACAGAGACAAAGGGAAAGATACCTGTTATCATTGTAAAGGAAAAGGACATTGGTCTTCGGAGTGTCCTCAAAAACAAGAAAACCTACCAGAGAGGGAGGAAGCCGAAGGATCTTCAGCCCCAGAAGAAGAAGAAGAACATATCGTCAAGAAAAGCAAGAAAGATAGACGGTTGGAAGACAGTGAGGAAGAACAAGAACCCTTGATTCCTGTGAAGAAATTCAAGAAGAACAAGAGAGACAGCAGACAGTGAACAATGAACTTTTTTGAGTGTAATGTGATATTCATTGTAAAAAAAAATGAGAATAGACCAGAATAGAAAAAAACTAAGTGTCTTTGTGTTTTTTGTTATTTTAGAGTATGGATGCACTCACGCACTCACTCACTCTTACACAAAAAAAAACAAGGAATGGGGATTTTTTAAGTTTTACTTGATTTGGCTAAATTGATTTCTTTTCTAGAGATCTGGGTGGCCCTGAAAAGGACCGTTGGGGTGTTTGTTTGTTTTGTTAAACAAACCTATGGACTTGACATGATTAACTTCAACTGTCGCAATCTTTTCCACGGCCCAGTCCAATTCCTGCTGCTGCTTTGGTGGTAGTAGTAGTAGTAGTGACTGGTGGTGGTGGTGGTGGTGGTAGCATCTCAGTAGTGATGGGTTTCGCATGTTTAGCCCGTGATGGTCTTTTTCTCTTGGGTTGAGTTAAAGAATATTCATATAACTTTCTTAGATGCTTTAACTCACGTAAAATGTCTTGGAGTAGTAGACTCACCGTTTTATCTTCATCGCTCTCTTCTTTCTGTGCTTCACTCTTCTCCTCTTCTAACTTTCTTATTTCTTCTTCTCGCTTTCTCCTTTCCTCTTCTTGTTGAAGAAACACTTCTTCCGCTTCTCTCTGTCGCTGTATAAATGTTTCCATTTCTTCTTGCTGTCTCTTTTTAAAATCGTCCAGGACAGGCAAAGAGGGTAGTGGTATAGCAGCAGTCGTGGTAGTTTCAGGCATAACTTCTTCAGACAGAAAATCTCCAAAATCTAAATTAAAATCTTCCGGTTGGAAGTTCAACACGGCATTGGTCGTCGTTGCTGGCTCACCTCAATACATAGTAGTCTTGGTAGTCTCCATTCGGCTGTCCAAAAAGTAAAATCCCTACGAACGCTGTGATGCCTTTATAATCTAAATTAAAATCTTCCGGTTGGAAGTTCAACACGGCATTGGTCGTCGTTGCAGGCTCACCCCAATACATAGTTGTCTTGGTAGTCTCCATTCGGCTGTCCAAAAAGTAAAATCCCTACGAACGCTGTGATGCCTTTATACCCAAAATGACATCACACCCCCGCTCTCTTCCCATTGGAAGAAAAACCTACCCGCTTGTAACGCTCGCTTGGATTGGTAGTTGATTTCGATTCATTTCAATCCGCTCGTAGGGTATATATACGACCGCTTGTCTCGTTGAGCTTCACCGGTTTTTCTCCAAGACCACTCCAAAAGAAACAAAACAAGATGTGGACTAGTGTTGAGTCATCGACTATCATCTCGGGGATGTTGTTCGACCCAGCATTCCCCATGTATGTAAAAGCCTCATGGGCTATTACTAAAATCACAGAGACCGCCATCTAGAAACGTCGCATCTATATTGAACGACAAGGATGTTTAAAGCGTGTCTTGATGTACGGTCCGGAAGTTCGTAGAAGTCTCCGAAAAAGAAGACCATCCAGGAGATGTGTATGTTAAACCAAAAAGAAAAAACAACGGCCCTTTTCAGGGCCACCCATTTTTCAAGAAAAGATTAATTTTCCATGATTGCCTTTCAAAAAACTATTGGTGTCTGTGTGTGTGTGTGTGTGTGTGTGTGTGTGTGTGTGTGTGTGTGTGTGTGTGTCCCTCTCCTCATAGTTCTGACCCCACTGCCCCAAGTGCCCCAGAGTGCCAACAAACTGCCCCAGAGTGCCAACAAACTCCCCCGAGTGTCCCAAACTGCCCCAGAGTGCCCCACAATGTTAATTTCCCGTTACTGCCCCAGAGTGCCACCCTCTGCCCCAGTTACCCACCCTTTACTACTTATGCTCTATTGTATCTGAACCCATTTCTAGACTAGTTCACGGTTGTTCCATATAATTAGTACATTGAGTCCTTCAGAATCCATCACGTATATATAATGATAAATCGAATCTGAAACACAAACGCCAAAGACAGTTAATAACCCGATATGTAAAATTTCTTGGAAGCTTGATGTCGGCGGGGGGAGGGGGGGTGTAACGTATTATTAATTCACCAGACTGGAGATCATTTTTTCAATATCGCTATTGACCCCACCAACCATAAAAACGGTATAAGATAAATAAATACGACACAGACTCGCGCAATTTTAAGATGTAACATTTAGGTTTATCCAAGCCATCCACGTTAGTGAAAATAAGTCGACCACTTGTTATGGTGCCAGTTGTTTCCTCCTTTCCTTTGTAGCGAAATACTTGAAGAATCGGTTGTTGTTGTTGCTGATGATGCTTTCGTCATCTTATGTATATTGACTTTATAATACGTGTCCATGAGGTAAGTTGTACTTTAGTGGTCATTAAGTTGTAAATAACATGTTTACCGCATTGAGTTCAAGGTTAGACTTGTGGACATAGCTTTTAGTACTTAGATTGACATTTTCCATGGTTGCCATGAGAAAAGTCAGGTACACCAGTAAACTTCCAATAGACTTACTCATACTCTAGAATATTCTGTCAGGTGACTTATCCTTATATTTATGCAGGTTTGGTAAACAAGATTTCATTCCTATACCAAACTTCATATTAAAATCAGTCTATTATTTAGTAATCATATGTTACAGTTGTGAAAATCAGAGCAACTTCAGAGAAAGGAATTATTTATTTCGAATACTCACTGGAGTTACCAAAAGTGCTCATTCTCATTTTGGATTAATACTTGACTTTGGTATTTATGTGAATTCATTCAAAGATATTCTGGATTATATCGCTCAGGAATATCAGAACATTCAATACTAATGACACATTAGAACATTCAAGACTAATAGCACATTAGGACATTCAACGCTACTGGAATTCATTAGGAACATTCTATATTTAGGACTTGTAAGTTGGACACTTAGGATTATTGGATTATTGGGATTTTAATTCACGTTACTGTAAGTGTCTTTTGAATTTTCACTTTAATTGTCTAGAAATAAATTGAGTGTTGATTTTACTTACATTGTTGGTTTCACTATCTTTCTGTGACATTATTTTAAGACCTAGAGTAGTAACAGTCACAATTCCTATGCATCCTCCAAATGAAGTTACTACGCATGGTGGTTTGGGTACCTTGGCGATCTTTGCATCCACATATTGTTTTTTTGCAGACTCAGAAACATCGATGTAGTTCTTGATAAATTCCACCTACACGCCGGAGTCTCTGATTCCCTGATTTTCAGTGATTTCGGCCAGGTTTTTCTCGATGGCGCTTTTTGGCTTTAAAACAACATTGTTGATGTCCACGTTAGATGTTTTAAGTTTCCAGTTTGTTCTTGGAAAATCACAAGCTCGCCTGGGTCGACGTTAACAACAACCCGGCTGGTAAACTCGATCAAATTCGCTTTTATGGCTGGTTAGATCCACATCATCGCTGCCTCGTGTCCTGCGCTGTATCGTCCGTAAATGTTAATAGGCCTTTCGTATACTATTAAGCGTACTTTCTAAGTGGCAATGTAAAATGAATAAGCCCTTGTGGTGTTGGTGAACGCTCGAGTGCACGCAGTGTTTGAACAACAAGATGTCCTCATATGGCGCCAAGTTTGCAACGGCAGCGTTGAATAAAACAGCGGTAGTTGTCGAGCGCTAACGCCTCGGGTTAAATAATCAACAACTTCAAGCAGCGATGCTAGCCCGTACGAGTCAGAATATAAAAGATGCCTAGGTGTTACCGTGTATGCGACCCAATGAGTTCCAGGTCCTGTTGTTGAATACACATTGACACAGGTTCATCAGGCATAAAGACACATCGGAGATACTTGACTGACTTTGTCATCGCGAGTAAATCAAAACGGGTCAATGGGCGCGCGAGACCATTTGCGAGTCGTAACGGGTAGTCGAAGACCTATGCCTGAGGGTATTCTGCGAGTCGTACCTGATAGTCGAAGGCCTTTTCCTTTTTTATTTGTCCATTTGTCCACGAGACGCTATGCGGCCTCTAGAAAAAAGGAGATTTTTGCAACCGCGGGAGCCGTAGCCGCTAACTAGATAGAATTGATACAAACTCCGAGAATGTCAAGGAAAACTGGGCATCCTTCAGAGACTCTGTGTACTCAACTGCATCAAAAACCCTCGGTCCCACCACACGTAAACATCAAGATTAGTTTGATTAGAACAATGTTGCCATACAGAGACTTCTGAATGAGAAACATCGGCTACATAAGGCCTATGTAGAAGACAGCACTTCATCATCTAAGAAGGCAGCCTTCAACAAAATCAAGAGAACTGTTCATAGCAAGACTCATGGCTGAGCAATAAGACAAATGAGATTCAGTCCTACGCAGACAGAAATGACATGATGAACTTCTATGATGCTTTGACGATAATCTACGGGCCACAGTCATGTGGAACATTTCCAATACTGAGTACTGACAGCGCCAAGCTGCTTACTGACAAAGAAAAGATACTTTAAAGATGGGCAGAACACATCAACAACATCCTCAATCAACAGTTATCTATCAGCGAGGAGGCAATTGATCGACTGCCCCAATTGGAAATCAACATATCACTTGCTGATCCTCTAGGGCTGACTGAAACCGTGAAAGCAGTCGACCTGCTGTCAAATGGCGGAGCACCTGGAGCAGATGCTATACCAGCATAAGTCTACAAAGCCAGAGGCTCCCACGTGGCCTAGAAATTAAATGAGCTCTTCTAATCAATGTGGACTGAGGGAACTATACCCCAGTAGTACAAGGATGCATCCATCATCCACTTGTACAAGCGGAAAGTGAACAGACAATCCTGCGACAACCATTGGGGCATCTCCTTGCTGTCAATAGCCAGCAAAATCCTTGTCAGAACTCTGCTGAGTTGTCTTGTGCATCACATTAGTCAATAGCTCCTGCCTGAGAGTCAGTGTGACTTCAGAAAAGACGAGGGAAAGGAACATGGTGTCTGCAGCTCGTCAACTTCTAGGAACAGATCTCCAACCAGTACACGACATTCATCGACCTGACAAAAGCCTATGACACAGTCAGCCGTGGAAGCCTTTGGAAGATCATGGAAAAATGTGGTTGCCCAGAGAAATTCATCGTGATTGCTCGGCAATTCCATGATGGCATGGTCTCTCGTGTTGTGGATGACGGTTAGTCATCTGAGTCATTCACAGTCACCAATGGAGTCAAGCAAGGCTGTGTGTTTGCCCCAACCCTCTTCAGTATGTTGATCTCTGTTTTGCTTACTGATGCCTTCCATGAATATGACATTGGGATCAATATCAGATACCGGACTGACGGCAAGCTGTACAATCTGAGAAGACTACAAGCGACGACGAAGTTACAGGAATGACTGCTTATGATCTCCTATTTGCTGACGACTGTTCCCTGAATGACAAATCTGAGTCTGACATGCAACACAGTATGGACCATTTCTCTTCAGCTTGTGACAATTTCAGTCTCACAATCAGTATGAAGAAGACAGAGGAGATGCACCAACCTGCACCAGGAAAGCCTTACATAGCGCCGACCATCACTGTAAATGGCCAAACCCTCGTGGAAGTGGACAAGTTCACATATCTCGGCAGCATACTGTCACGTTTAGTCCACATCGATGATGAAGCCAACGCCAGAATTGCTAAGGCAAGTGTGGCCAATTGGCAGACTACGTGCAAACGTGCGCTAGCGCAGAGGCATCAGTCTACAAACAAACCTTAAGGTTTATAAAGCCATTGTATTGTCGACCCTGCTGTATGTTTGCGAAACCTGAACGGCGTACAGACGCCATACCAAGAAGCTGAAGAATTTGCACATGGGTTGCCTGAAGAGACCGATCAGGATAAGATGGCAGGACTGGGTCCTAGACACTGAGGTTCTTACACGAGCAGGCTTTCCAAGCATCCGTACTCTGCTGACGAAATAAAAGTTGAAATGGGCAGGCCACGTTACCAGGATGTCAGAAGAGCGACTACCAAAGATCTTCTACGGCGAACTGAATGAGGGAAAGCAATCTCAAGGTGGTCAGAAGAAATGCTTCAAAGATTTCCTCAAGTCATCCTTGAAACACTTCAACATTGACCCTGAGTCTTGGAAAGATCTCACACAGGATCACTCCACCTGGCTGAGTCTCATCCATGCTAGAACTACAGACTGAATGGTAGAAAACTGCAGAGGCAGTGCAGAAGCGTGAGCAGCGTTAATATCAGAACAGCAGCACGTCCTCTATGGATCAAGAAAATCCAAGCGGCATCTCATGTCAAGTGTGTCAGAGACAGTTTAGATTGGCCTGATCAGCTACTCACGTACTCACATAAACCTAACCAGTTAGTTATGTCAGGGTCATCTTCGAACTCGAAGGACGATAATCAATTTCATGTAAATGGGTTTTCTCGCGTTGACAACACGCACGGGTATCGCATGTCCACGTACGACTGTCATTATATTTGATCAGGTCAATCTCTAATGTACAGCTGTATTGTCAAGATCTCCCAGCGGAGATGTGACATGTACCCGTCCAGGTCCACAAGACTACAACGATTGTGGCATGGAAGATACACAGGCGTCGGTGGAGTAATTGACAGCAGATCACCTGGTTCCACAGTTGGGGAGAACCCAAACAATATGAAACCATGAAGGCTCTCAAACGGCTGCGATCGGATGTTAGGTCAACTGGAATAAACGCGCAACGACACTAGTGCGATCTTGAGTGCTCGAGCTTCCCCAGCAGTAATTGGTGTAAAGAAAACCACATGAAATTATGGCATCGCAGCATTGATTTCTCGAATAATCGCCTAAGTACTCATCGATGGTGTTATATACATCATCGATGTCTTCAATGCGTTCGTGTATTAACGTGCGAAACGTACCCGGATCCATGATGACGTTGGTGAACAACCTCTGACAAATCGATGTGGCCTCATTGACGACTTCTGGTGCGTTGTTACCAGCACGAATAGATCCCACGAGTGTCTACGAGTTCATTTACCTGCTGTTTGTCTACAGACACACATTTGAACTATGTTGTTCCACGTCTGCGTCAACGATCATCGAGACGTTTTACACGTTTAGGTGGTTCCTGGGGAAGAGCCTTCTCCGATGGAGAGTAATATTCTTCTTCCACGGGAGGCAGATTCTCTTTCCGAGCAATCCCATCGATTCTTTGCAAGAACTTTTTTGTGTGCACCGAGAAACGATAATGTAGAATTTATCCCAGTATGGTTTGGTTTTTTTCTTAACCTATACTTCCACAGAGTTCAACGCTCTTTTGTAAATCGATCCATATATGAATATTACTGTATATAGTCTTTTAATTCCAGTTCACTCCATGAATACCCATCCGGCTCATTCCTTGTGGAAGAAAACCGGTCTCATATCCGCGTGTAGTTCATACTCCGACATATAATCTTTTAATTGTTTCGGATCAGGTACTGTAGAGACAAACTCTAGGAGAATATCAGAGATTATCTGTCGTGCCGATTCAATAAATTTTTGGACTGGTGTTTCCAACTTTGATTTGTACCCAGGTGGTTGTTGTTGTTGAAGATCTGCAAGTGCCTCTTCAACATCTTCTTGTATTTGTTCTATCCTATTTTGAATTTCTGCTAATTGTGTTGGCGCACGCCTGATCGGACCAAGTCGTTATTTTGTTCCAGTCATCGCTTTGGTGGTTTCCGCGACTTTCTCCAATTTTTCCGCAGTTTCCGCAGTTTCCGCGGTTTTGGCTACAGCGGTGCAAATGTTTGTTCGAATCCCGCTGTGAGGTCTTCAGGTGCAGTCCGTCGCGACTGAAACATATCTTTAACACGTTTGCGGCCGGCTATGACATTACGGATCAGTTCTAGCTGTTCGCAGGCAGCTTTGCGGCGTTATTCAGCATAGTCTGCTATGATATCACTGGCGGGTTTTGGCATTATATATTTATCATAGTCGTTTACATTGCCGCGTGAGACACGTTCGTGTCCACACCCGCGCGATCCTAGCGCGGTACACCACTCAAATCATATGTGAGAAAACCATACGGGTCCTGGGTGACCTCTGCGAACATATTCCGAAACTCATTCCACGAGTGGTCGGCCGCACACCAGGTCCAATGATTATCTGCGAGACCATGCGCGTCAACACCACGAAATATCATCAACATGTTACAGTTGTCCCGGATCACTTTAGGCACGTGCGTGTATCGTTGAGTCACATAAACTATGTCTGTGTTTTTGTGTCGGCCTGGTCAAAATATTCTCGCCGGTTTGTCTTGTTGTTCAAGCATCACATCGTCGTACACAACAGGATTAGTCTTTTCCGCGTCAAGGTCATCAATCGCATGGGCTTGGTCGATTTTAGAAAAGAATTCAATGGTGGACGACGACGACGTCTTTGACGACTGAAGATCTTCTGTAAAATCTCTAAGTACATCATAACATGGTTGATCGTCCGCGGATGGTGCAATGACGTGCAGCTGATCCCACGGTAACCATCGCATGATCAGGTTCAGCAACAGTTGGGTTTTCCCGGATCCGGCAGGGCCAATAATTAACGCGCAAACCGAGTTTGGAAACTTGTCACCGTGCTTGGGCGACCGATGCTTTTGCCTGTGCAGAGAAGTCAATGACGGTGAAATCAGTTTTTCTTTTTCGTGATGCCATGTGAAATATCAATTGATGTATAACTCAATCATGCGTTTATATTGTGTGCAATGCATCATGAATAAAACTCGTACTGCGAATCCAACTCGGGTTGTAACGCGTAATGGTCGAGCTGCAATCGCTGGAACTTGCGTCCGATGTGTAGCAAAGAAGTTTACGTTCGTGAGCAGACGGTTCTATCGGTGGAGCTGAAAGCTCCGTGTTCAAAACAAAGTCGGCGGTGATATCGCTGCTGCGCTAACGAAGCTACCGGGTCACTATGGATTAAATATCCTGTCGAAATGCATCTCCCTGGATACAATTACTGCGGGCCTGGGACACGGATGGATATACGACTGGACTCTAACAATCGACCGAAGCCTGGAGAAGCACCTGTAAACCTCGTTGATGTTACATGCTACAGACTTGCTCTCGCGTGTAAAGCATCAAGTGAGATCCGTGCGCATCCACGTGCCGATGTGGATCTCATCCATGACTTGAATGCTATTGTGAGGCCAGGTTTCGGAGAAAGAATCGCCAGATGGATCATCAAAGGAGGTATGAAGGCCAAGATTGCACTTTAGGATCTTAAGATCCGCTCATGATCGCGAGTGGTTAAGCCACCGAGCCCGTCACTCATTGGACGTAATATCGTAATATAACAAACAAACAAACATTGATAAGATGCGATATATTACAGTCCGCGCGGGTATTGGAAGGGTGAAGCAGCCGTTGAAAAGTTAGGGAGCGCGGCAAAAGTTGCCCACGGGGTCGCTCGAGAGTGGCTTGCCAAACAAGCGTTGAAGCAGCGTTACCTCCCCATGCCTGGCAAAAATTTCCCGTGGATGGTTTGATGTGAGGACCCCCCAACGAAGTTTATTTGGTTGATCTTTTATTTCATCCAGATGATCGGGTACGCGGACGGACATGCAAATACACGTTCACAGTCATATATGCTGCCAGCAAATACAAGGAAGACGAGCAGTTGAAGTCCAAAGATTCAGCAAGTGTCGCAGACGGAGTTGCCCTGATTTTATAGAGTGCAAATATCCATCGTCGCTGCCTTGGTCTGGAGTGACATAAAATCTCCACAAAGCATATCCTCCTGCATATTCGTCGTACGAAATGTCGTGGGTACTGTTGGTTCTTAATTGTCATGTGGCGTCAAACAGAGTCAAGTAAGATCGCAAGTACTTTTTTCTGGGCAAAGTTAGGTTCAAAATGTCTTGTGCACAACGTCTGGGCGTCTCGGGTGACTTTATCCTGGATACGTTGAACTGTTGGAACTCGAAAGGGGTTTGATCAATATTTCCGTTCAGGGTTGCATTGTTCATGATGCCAATAAACACACGTTTAGGCAGTTGACCTTGGAAGACATGACCGTGGATCTTGGATCTGAGCCCAGAGGCAATGGTGAAGGTTTTGATTTCCACTTGATGTAAAGGATACTTGGCTTTAGTTTTCGCCAGAGCTTGACTGATGTTGTTTCCCACCTTAGATAAGATACCACACGTCGCACGTAAAATCTGGCTCCTTCGATGTTCGTTTTGTTGTTGTTAGCTTCAGCCATCAAATGAAGCACGATACTACATCTATTCAGTCTGAGACGTACATCCAAACCATTCAACAAATACTTGTCTTTCAACCACATGTTCAAGGATAAACGATCCATCATTTCTAAACTACGTCCTTGTTCGATTTTCTATTGGCGGTCGTTAAATACTACATTGTGATGATCGTCAGCTTTTGTCAACTCTGTGTCGTTGAAGGCACCCATGGTGTTAGGTTTTCAGATGCATCGAGGTGTGTGTTCTTGGCTTTATTTGCGTTCGTCAGGAGATTTTCGAGCTAAGCTCGGTAAGGGTAAGTGTCCATGGTGCTGCTGATCAGTTTGTTGTTCAAGTACAAATTCACTTCGCTGTACAACGAATGCATGAAATTGTTTACGGGAGCTACTCTGTCGTCAGCACCTGGCTTTTAGCTACAAGTAACTGTTATTCAGATCGATGTAATCTTCGGTTTTTCGTTTGATTTCAAACTCGATAGGAGCTGAAGTGGTCAAAGACGACACGGAATGAAATTCTACCCACTGGGATTCTTGCATCATCATCATCGTTTGAGGCATGGCAAATAGATTGAGTTATGTCGTTGAGCATTTGCAAGAATCTTGGTGCATCAATTTTAATAATCAAAAACGTCCAAATCTCATACCGTTCTTCTTTTTAATTTTTATCTAGTGAATATATAGGCCTGTCTCAGCGACCAGTGAGTTCTTTTCCTGTCTGAATCAACACATTTTTTCCTGCCTTCATTAAGGTTTGCTTGGGACTTTGTTTGGTCAATGAGCGTGTTTCGGAGAAATTCATTTCTCCGCGTCAAGGCCGCATTGTTTAAAGTATACAATCCTCTAGTGAACATAGGTTTCAAGACGAGTGCTACCATACGAAAAGCAGATTTTAATATAATCTCCCAAACCATGTACTCGTTGTCGAGCTACTCCTCGGTACACATGATACATCAGTTACATTTCACTGGAGAATCGTTTTCGAAAATGTATCTTTACGATGACTTTTCCTTTAGAGAATATAATATTTTGTCCAAGAACTCCGTTTATACTAATATTCAGAGTCAAAAATACGATTTACTAACAGGAAGATAATGAGGATGCACAAATTCTCGGTGAACGTGATACTTGTTCCCTCCTTCATCGTAAGAATCTATGGCAGAATTCACTTTGAAAGGAATGACTCTAAGAAACGAAGAGGCTGTTTCCCACACCGTTGTACACGACAACATCATAGTACACGAACATAAAATTCAGTCCTTCGTTCAGTTCGATAGGGTAGCGAAAAAATTTGAAGAATCGGTTGTTGTTACTTTTGCTGACGATGTTTTTGTTAGAAACGAGAGCTGTGTTTCCACCCAGAATAGCAAACAAACTGGGACAAAAGGTTATTGAGAGCGTTTTGCAGGTGGAAAAATCCAACTTCAGACGATGAGAAGGTGGATGGTACTCAATCAGCACACTTCGGTGAGTTTTGTTGAGCATTAAAATAAGGAATTCTCAGGGTATATATATATATATATATATATAAAATATATATATTCAATTAAGGATGAGATGGCGCAGGATCATTTTTGTCTACGTGTTGTTGGACTTGTTCGTTGAGTAATTCTACGACGAACGAACCACTTCATAATGAGCTTCGTCGTCTGATTGTATGGACTGAGGTAATTTGGCCGTGAAAACAAACATAATTTGTTGTTGCGAAACACGTCCAGAGAACTGTCACTAGGTAATGCTAACCCTCCCCCCCCCCCCCCAAACAAATGAGTATTCATACTTCGATAGTTCTTTGTCTCTGAGGAGTCACTCGATGTCAAAGGAGAATGATTTTTCAAGAGTTCCCGAGGATTGATGTGACTGGAAGAGTTTTGACTGGCGTTGGTGTGGCTACCATTAGTACTGTCGGTATATTTCAACGAGGGATTGGGAAGAAGAGAGCCAATACAACTGCTGGGTAAAATAGTTCACAGTTGTTTATCCCCTTGTTGCAAACTCAAATTTGGCTGCTCCAATGACACAATACACCACAAAGATTTGACAGAAAAAGACGATTTTATTTTTAGGAACACCTTATCCACACCACAGCTACTGTGGTTGTTGTTTTTGTAGTTCTTGGAAGGATGAATTCGGAGAAGGGGATGCAGTGTTTAACGGCAAGTGTGTGGCTTTTACATCCTTTTATAGTTGATGACTGGTGAAGCTGTAATCCAGGAGTCGAAACTGGGTGGATAACCTTTCCAACTGACTTTACCTTCTTAAAGTCGATGTTATCCCACTTTACATTTTTTGATCGAGAATGCTTTCAATATCGTACACGTCGCCGTCTTTCTTGGTCACTCGTTTTAACTCGCGCAGGTAAAAAGTTTCTTTTAACCCTTCTCATATTTTCCAATTTATAGATAGGAGGGTCACGCCCACGCACTAGTCATGTGACACGAAACAATTCTGTCGTCCAGTTGGGCAAATCGCCTTTGGCAAAAGTGTGTTTGCTTTTTCCAATACGATCCCAATCTCAGGTGTTTAATACTTTTTTGTTCTGTTTTTCTGCTCTTCGACCTTCCAAACAATCGATCCCACACAGTCACTTCGTTTTGAGGAGTCACTTCTTCTGGAGCTCATCCGATGCTACGATGGCAGGATTAATTATAAGCTTTGACTAGACGTGGTAACACGTCGATATATTGGAGAGTATGTTGATGTGTAAAATATTTCCGATTACGTTCTTTTAAGGTTCTTTGAAAATGTTCTACGACACTATCATGGTTTTAAAATTTTCAGTGATGAAAAAATGAATGTGTCTTGTTTGAGTTCTTTTGGAGGGCTTGGTTAAGAAATTCGGTGCATTTGTCTTTTTGCTATCACAGAGAGTGTCGACAACTTTGTTTCAAGACGATGTTTAAAGATCTCACTAACTCTGCTCTTATTTTAGAGGTCAAAGGAACTATCCAAGCCGATTATGAAAACACATCAATGACATAAAACAAATATTTGTAACCTCGACTGTACGAAGCTAAATGAGAGATAGGTCCTTAATCGGCTTGTCATTGATGATCGATTTTGGATACTTGAGTTTGACTTCTTGAAAACTTTCGTCGAATGTGCCAATGTACGTCGATTGTTCTTGTAACCATTGTCATACATGTTGCATACGTAGACTTTTGAGTTTGGTTTGGCGGCACGATACAATTTTTGAATTCCTCCGTAGGCAGCTGCATGAGCAGGATTGTAATAAATGCTGGCCAAAAGTGTATCCATGTTGTTGTTGCGCAATAAGTTAAGCAACTTCCATTGCTTTTTTTCTTCATGTTGTATTTGTTTGTATCCGCAATGCTTTACGTGCCTGACAAGCAATAGGAGTAAAGGATGCATGAACAGGGTTGATCGGTTATTGTTTGACTTCTTTCGTCACTTCTTTCTTTTTATCTTCTGCCGGCGAGGGTATTGACATTAACTTTTTGATCCAACCAATTCTTGATGTAGGTGTCAACTGGGTGTTTTAACAGGTGAGGTTTGAAACTCATCGAAGTCTTCTCCTTTTCTTTCTCGTCTTACATCCATGTGTCTGTGTCTGTCATCGTCTTTGGAGCTGCTGCTGCTTTTTGTTTTTCTTTGGTTTTCATGACATTCTTGAAATCTCTCAGAGTATGTTTAGTCTAAAGCTTTTTGGTCGAACAGGATGAAGACGTTGCAAAAATTGACCGTACCGTGCTTTTTATACTTGAATTTGTATCCACTAATTATCTGTACGTCGTAACAACTTGACTTTCGTTACTACTGAACGACGACGTTCTGTCAACAGACTAAATCGTGCCAGTTCTTGTTTGAACAAATCCAGTAAACTTTGTAACATGGCTGTTCTGTCTTGGAATTTTTTCTTAGGGGATCCTACCTTTCTGGCTGCAGCAATATCTAGAACAGCAGAAGACGTAGAAGTAGAGATGAGTTTTCATCTTTTCATCAGATGGAGAAACACTTGTCTAAAATCAGGTTTAGCTGGCATCATCAATAACGGAGGAAAAGAAGTAGGAGAAGCGGGAGGGGAGACGGTCACAGATCGATGTTTTGTCAGTACGTGCGCGTTCTAGCTGCAGTACCTGTCTTTCATGAAGGAGTCGTTTTCGTTTTGGTTATCTTCTTGGGAGATAATTTAGAGTATGAACTCAATGACCCACTCATCCTTTTTTGTCTGTCGTTTGGAATTTTAGTAGGTTTGTCTTTTTTAGCTTCGATATTAGGATCCCATTGTAGACGCGAACAAATAATAACACCTCTTAGAGATCCACTTCCACCAGTTTTCAATATGATTTTGTTGTTGTTTTTTTTTTTTTTTTTTTTTTTTGGGGGGGGGGGGGGGTGTTGGCTTGAGTGTCGATTCTTGGGAGATAATTTAGAGTATGAACTCAATGACCCACTCATCCTTTTTTGTCTGTCGTTTGGAATTTTAGTAGGTTTGTCTTTTTTAGCTTCGATATTAGGATCCCATTGTAGACGCGAACAAATAATAACACCTCTTAGAGATCCACTTCCACCAGTTTTCAATATGATTTTGTTGTTGTTTTTTTTTTTTTTTTTGGGGGGGGGTGTTGGCTTGAGTGTCGATTATGTCAAAGCAACTTTATGTTTTGTTGAAACAACAAAAAACGTTGTGTTTGATGAGGAATATGAATAATTCCTTGTAGTAACTGACGTGCTGTCAAAGTAAATCATCGTAACACTTCGTTGAGACTGACTTCTAACAAATATGAACGCATTTGTGCATTTTATCGCGACTGATGACATACAGTTCACGAATCAGTTTGGCAGGGGGATGAGATGGAAAGGAAGTCATGTTGAATATTAACATAGAGGAAAGGAGTGTATGGTGCTTTTATGTTTTTTTAGACAGACGAAAACGAGGAAAGCGACGTTTAAATGACTGAACTTCCTTCTTGACACCAATCGTGAATCAAATCCGTACGAAATCTCAAATAATCTGGAGTAGTAGGCTTTAAATCGATGAGTAAATACACATGTGGTAATTGAGTGGCATCGTCAGCCAAGGTGTTCCTAACTGTTTAGCAAAGACTTGAACATTAGATTTATCTCATAGACTTTTAAACAACACCACATAATGAGCATTGAGACTGGTGGTGCGATGCATTTTACTTTGTTGCAATACATTTTGAGTAATGTAAATAATATTGGCATTACGATGATGTCCTTCTCGTGTAAACCAAATTTTAATTATTTCTTCGTCTTCTCCCAACATATCATCGAAAATTACTAGATGCGTTTGACTAGAGTCAAACAGGATCCCATCGTCTTCACGAGGAATTCCTTCTACAAACGAAAGTGATTCTCCTTGACTTTCTTTAATTAAATTAAAAGCGGATTGCCACTCTTTACAACACCTCACTATTCGTTATGGAAGACGATCGAACAGGAGTGATTTGTGTTAGATCACACATTTGATAAATTCGGTTTTGCCTGAACCACTTGGTCTAGCAATTAACATGTTGAAGGTCATTTAGTCATTCACTCTGAGAACGGAGGATGCAGCCATAAATCTCGAGTTGTGTTTTGAAAATTGTGCGACAATCACCATGAACGTAAGACATTTTATTCATGTTTAATGTTTTCATGATACACCAAAAATATTCACATTTCAAAACAAAGTTTATGTTTTCTTTCTTTCATTAGTCACGCACGTTTTTGGCATGGTCTGCCACTTGTTTCCAAGCGTCGAATCCAGACTTTTCCAGTCCTGTACATCCTTTCAGTCGCAAATCTGTTGGTGTATACAACTAGCCACACATACTTCTTGGTAAGTATGAAGAGTAGATAAAGTGCCACGAATTCCTTCTTCACACTGGGGTAGAGAAGTTGTATTCATCACTATTCGTAGCACTTTTAACACAGTGAGTTTTTCGTGTACAGATTAAGTTTTGTCTGTTATGTCTTCGCATGATCTGGTGATAAATTTGCCAGAGAATCTGCCAGTAAACGAAATCCAAGAAATTCAGTCACTAAGGTACGCACGATACGTCGTCCCAAATTCAAAGGAATCGTATCGTCTTGTGGAATGAATTCGTTTAAAAGTAGTTTCATAATCCACTACGTCTTGAACGGTGTCATCGACTTCATTTCATAGAATTTAGTGCACCGCTAATGAGAGAAGTCGTGGCGTGGCAAGCTTTATAACGTTTTTCAATTTGATCAAAAATAGCAAATAGATCCTAAGTGTGGGTTCTTCTAAACTGTCCATTTAAAGGAATATCTTTTTTAAGTAAATAGTCATACGTTTGCCAAACGGATTGTGCTGGTAAACCATATCTAAGAAATTTAGTCATTAACTCACACACCACACATCGGTCGGTAAAGAGTCTCGTCTTGAGGCAATTCTTCATTTAAAAGTTTTTGTAATCCTGCAATTCTTTAAACTTTTTCTTTACTTCCTCCATTGGTAGGTAGAAGTCGTGGCATCCAAAGACTTCGATGATGTAGATAGTTAATGAATGTCTGATCATTTGAACACTTTCAAAGTAATCAGGCTTCTTATAGCATTCAGATACCAATGGTTGAAACGTTTATGTTGTTAAGGCTGCAATTATTCTTTGCGTTTCACTGGAATCTGTACAAATTATCTGTAGATGCGTTCTCGTAGCTCCAGTATAGATTCTGAATGTACTCTTTGAAACTGTCCATTTCAAAAATGTAATTCGGTGCCACACCGATTGCAGAAATCGTGGCATCCAGATCCTTATATCCACGCGGAGTGTTGTGTCTGTCATAGTCTTTACCGATAATCAGCCTTCTTGTACTATTAAGACAGCAACAGTTTAAAAATGTTGAAATCAGTTGTCGCTTGCGTTTCACTTCAATCTGTACAAAGTAGTGGTAAATGTAAACTACGAATTCGCTCCTCTTCTAAAGTATCCATGATGATAATAATTTGGACCGACCAAAGGAAGGTAATGACAGCAAGGAGACCACTTGGCATGATCAAAGAAAGATGGATTTTTATACTCCCATTCGTGGATCTTCACACCACAATTGAAACTCAAATCCGGTTTCTCTAAAGGTTTGCGAGTGGGTACATCCATATATCTGGGCCATATCCCTTTAAACGTCTGGAATCGACTGGCACAACCACAACAGCCAGGCAAAGAAACAATAAACGTGTATTCTTCTTTCATTTGTGATTCTCGATGAGCTTGTGGTATCCAGAGTGGTTTCTGAGTGCATGGATGAGATCCATAGATGAACACACGGGCGGCATGGCTTTCGATAGTAGATCGGCAAGGTCGTGCCGCATCGCTAATGTCGCAGAGTACAGCATCACTCTTGTCGTAGGGCATATCATCACTCTTATTGCAGAGTGCAACATCGTGCTCAACTTCATTGAACTTGGAGTCGGTTTGTCAATCCCATGGTTTCTGTGTCGAATTCATAGTTCTCGGTGGAAGTCTCTGGTCGCAATGATCTTTCCGTCTTGGAACTATCTCTTTTGTATACTGGAGGACGGAACGCGTCAATCAATAATTAATCAGGTTCGTTGCCATATCTTTGAATATAACATTGATGATGCAACTGGACTACTTGGCCAGAAATACGACATCGCTTTTTCCTGGAGAAACAGGTGACTTTTTGTTAAAGGTACAAGCTGCTGTCCACAGGTGGGACACATTGTCATTAATTCGCAAGCACTTTTTTGTTCTTGGAATTGTTTCATGCAATGTCGCTCGTAACACGTTGGACTGACAAATGTTTGTCTGCAAATAAAGTATCGAATCATGTTTTGTCCTTCATGAATATAAGCTCTGGACGCCAAACAGCCACGACATCTCTCCACAATGAATATGTCGCTCCCGATTGCTAAATCCTTGGTCACATTTGTCACAATAATAACTACAGAGAAATCATCGAAAATGATTTTGGTGATTACAGATGTGAATGTATTTTCCGTCTGGAAAATTTGGTCCTCGAAACAGGAGATTTGCAAGATGAACTTGAGGATACACTTTCAACGTATAACGAGGGGTGAACACATCTTGAAATTTTTCAATTTCAGGATCTTCCCACACGGTCTCTTTGGAAATTCTTGCTTGTTCCAAAAGGATCTCTGCTTCTCTCAGTTGTTTGGCTCTCTCCGTTTGTCTAATGCTTTTCCATAATTGTTTCCATTCCGGTGTATCCGTTTTCACTGCATGAGCTCGAACAACACGATGGAGCGGGCTAAAAACATCTGATCATAATCAATGTTAATCTGGACGATACTTCATTTGTACTGGGAAGTTGATTCACCGATAAAACTTTCTGTTTTCCGCTGCCTGAAGGAAGTGAAACGTGTGTCATATGAAGAGTGGCTTTTCCGTCGGTCATGTCAATCTCATCATACGATTGTTGTACGTGTTGAGTTTTTTTCAAGATTTTGGAAGAAGTTAATTCCGCAGGTGTACTAAATTCGATCCAAACAGGAAATTTTAGTCATGAGTGATGGGCAGTGTCAAACGATCTTGTTATTTAGCTTGGCACTGTCGTTTCAACCCATCTAGAAGAGACTCCAGTAAGTCAGTAATGAAGACAGCTGCTTTCTCTGCTGGGCCTTGAGATCTGAATTCTTCAAATTTTCCCTTGTAAGTGTAGGCAGTCGTTCTACATTTTCTGGAAGTCACTTTGTGGGTAACTCGAATATGAAAATAATCTTCAGAGGCTACCCAACGACTTTCTTTCTTGGCCGATCTTGATTATGTCGGTCTTAAGGAGATGGACGACGTTGGATAAAAATCACCCATGTCCTCTTCAAAATCGCTTGGCTGAACTTCTGCCAACACTTCTTGGAGAGTGTTGGGTGACACAGAACGTCGACGTCATCGGCGCTTGGATTCTACTTTCTCCTGGGAAAGACACGGAGAGAGAGAGAGAGAGAGAGAGAGAGAGAGAGAGAGAGAGAGAGAGAGAGAGAGAGAAAGAGAGATCTACCTAAGATAAGTCACTCATTCAGTTTCAATCTGTTAAGATGGAAGAGCCACAACCGATATCACACTTCTTATGGTGAGAGATTTACAGAGAATCTTTCGAAAATACACATCCAAAAGAACTTCTGTGTACTCCTCTCGAGATAAAATTGATGATACCTGTTATGTCTGTCAGGAGAAAGGACATGGGGCTACAACATGTCCACAATGTCAAAGAAAAGGAACCTCAAAGACAGGAGAAAGCAGGTCCAGAGACAAAAGTAAAATTACCTGTTATCATTGTCGTGGAAAAGGACATTGGTCTTCAGAGTGTTCCACGAAAGTGAAAAAAGAGAACAAGAAGCACAAGAACCCACTCCAGCGAAGAAACTCAAATAAAGACAAGCAGACGAAACAACAGAAGAACGCATTCCAGTAAAGAAATTCAGAAGAAGAAAGACAGTCAAAGAAGAATAAATGGACTTTTGTGATGCTTTGAAAATTTCGTCATAATCTTTTTCAGGAGAATATACTAAAAACGTAATTATATTCATGTCTTAATTTGTTTTTTAATATTGATAAGACATTCAAACACACACATATTTTATAATGAAGGGATTTTTTTGTTTGATTTGGCAATGGTGATTTTTATAGTTTTCTAAGAGATCTGGGTGGCCCTGAAAAGGAACGTTGGGTTTTGAAATAAAATATTATCAACTTGTCAACTCCATGCAAAAGTAGTTCTGTGTGTAAAGTTTTTTTAAGCACTTCGAACATCTTATCTCTTTACGCTCCATGGATGATAGTATATAGGAATATGTGTGCATATAGCGCGTGCATATTCCTACTTTTATCTCTTCTTTCATTTCATTGCTAGTGTTGAAGGGTTATAAGGGTGGAAAGGGGTGATAATTTAGTTTATAAGGGGATGGTGGGGAAGTTATAGAGGGTTAGGGGTAATAGGGTAATTTAATTTTGTTTATCAGAGGTTTAACTTCGATTTCATCTCCTTTAGTACATGAGTGGGTGATGGTCAGTTGGTCAGTTCAAACGGTGTATTGGTTAGTTAGTGCAGATGTTGATCAGACCAAACGGCGTGTTGATTAGTAAGTGCAAATATATAACCTACCCTTTTTTGGGTGATAGTATGTTTGTGTATGTGTTAGCACTCTGACCCTTTTCATGAATGATAGTATGTTTCTGTATGTGTGAGCACTCCTACCGTTGTGAGTGATAGTTTGTTTGTGTATTAGCACACCTGCCCTTGTGTGTGATAATATATAAGTGTATTTGTAAGCATAGTGTGTATATATTCCTACCCTATTCGTTGGTTGTTAGGCGTGGGTGCTGGTCAGCAGACGAGTAAGTGTTCATCACTCAAATGGCGTGTTGGTTAGTACGTGAAGTTTTAACATTACGTTTCCCCTTGTACAGACTCCTCTTTTGTAAGCAATATCTAGGTACAAAAATCTTATTTGTACCTATCCAAAGATGGCGTGAAGGGGAAAAGTGTAGGAATGTTCACACACACACACACACACACACACACACACACACACACACACACACACCACTTATAATGACAGACTATTACACGTGGGGTGTAAGGAGAGAAAAGGGTAGGACTGTTTACATTAACACACAAACATAATATCATACTTACATACCATCGCATACTAAAAAGTGAATAGAGCGAAATGAGCTGGAGTGCATTCTTTGCTTTAGACAAAGTTGGTACAATGTTGCATGTCAGCCTTCCTTTCTGTCTATAAAAATTGAAACGGAATATACCTTGTACATTCCAAGTTATAAAAATACATGCTTAATATAGAATCACACCAATTGTACCAGTAGTGTCATTTTTAAAAAAATATATGGGTAAAAAGGGAAATTTCATCCAATGTTATACCTATAGATCTAATGTTAACTTCCATTGTACCCAAAGGTTCATCATAATGTTAATTCTCCCTTGTTCCCCAAGTCAGCAGGCGTAGTTTTAACATTACATTTCGCCTTGTACCCAGATAGTCCAATCATGTTATTCCTATAGACATTTTTGACATTGTCATTCCCCCTGTACCCAGAGTGTCACTTTTGAAACCATTGCCATGTGTTACGACTCTATGGTCTAAGAAAAATGTAACAGAAAGAAAGTGAAACCAACAAATCAAGTAAAAATCAACAAGCAATTTATTACTAGATAATTAAAATGAAAAATCAAAAAGTCACTTACAGTAATGTGTTTTGAAATCCTAATAATCCAATAAGAATGATTGTTCTAATCACAAGTCCTAAATATAGAATGTTCCGAATTCACGGCTGTGTCCTTGAATGTTATGATGTGCTAATGGTCTCCAAAGTCCTGATGTACTAGAAATCTTGATGTGCTGATGTCAAAATGAAGTATTCCAAAATCTCTGAATAAGTTCAGTTACATTCCAAAATCATTAATTAAAAATCCAAAATCCAAAAGTTTATGAGCACTGTTATAATCCAATGAATATTTAAAATAATTCCTCTCTTAGAATTTGGAATGAATTTTCACAACTGTAATAGCTCTTTACAAGACTGATGGTAATGTCAAAACTGAATAAATGTCCACCAAACATGGCATATATAAAGATTGGTCACATGACAGAATGTTCTAGAATGTGTGTCATCTTAATGGAATTTTACTTGTAAACATAAATCCAACCTTGACCTTCAAATTGAGAAAACATATTGATCAAAACAACCTAATTCAAGGACACTAGTTAAACATGTTTTTCCTGATAACATTAAGATTTAAGCAAATATTAAAGTGAAGAAACATTTATAATTTCCTAAAATATTTATAATATTATATAAACATCATACATAACACCTCCCCTCATAAAGAGAAAGAAAGATTTATATAATAAAGCTTTCTTTTGAATATATATCTAATACTATAATAACCAAAATTACATAAGAACATGTTTTATGATACTGGACTTAATTACATCAAGCAATATTACATTTCTAGGCACGTGAGAGTGCATCTGCAATCACATTGTCTTTTCCCTTGATGTGTTTGATGTCAATGTTATATTCCTGCAATATCAAACTCCATCTCAACAATCTCCGATTTGTATCTTTCATTTTGTTGATGAAAGTAAGGGGATTGTGATCACTGTACACAATAATTGGAGAAAGAGCTGAGGTAACATACACTTCAAAATGCTGTAAAGCCAATATCAAAGCCAAACATTCCTTCTCAATTGTGGAATAATTTTTCTGGTGCTTGTTTAGTTTTTTAGAAAAATAACACACAGGGTGATCCACACCACTTTTGTCTTCCTGAATCAATACTCCACCAACCCCTACATCACTTGCATCAACAGATAATTTAAATGATTGGCTAAAATTTGGTGCAGAAAGAACTGGTGCATTCTTAAGCATGGCCTTTAACTTGTCAAAAGATTCCTGACACTTGTCAGACCAAAAAAAATTGGTTTTCTTACTCAATAAACTTGTCAAAGGTTCAGCAATTTTGGAAAAATTGGAACTAAATTTCCGATAATATCCAGCCATACCTAGAAATCGCATCAGTTGCTTTTTACAAATTGGAACTTGAAATTCAGAGATAGCTTTGACCTTAGCTTCTATAGGTTTAACTTGACCTTGTCCCACAATATGTCCTAAAAATGTGACACAAGCTTGGCAAAACTCACTTTTGCTCAAATTAATTGTCAGATTCACATCGCTGAGTCGATCAAAGAATTTTCGAACGGTTTCCAAATGATCTTCCCAGGTGTTGTTGTAGATAATGACGTCATATAAGCGTCACAATTATCAAGACCAAATGTTATCATGTTCATCAGACGTTGAAACGTTGCAGGCGAATTTTTCATTCCAAATGGCATGACTTTATATTGATAAAGTCCATCTGGAGTTACAAATGTTGAAATTTCTTTTGCCCTTTCCGTCAGTGGAATTTGCCAGAATCCTTTTAAAAGGTCAAACTTGGTGACATATTCCGCATTTCCAATTTTATCAATGCAATCGTCCATTCTTGGGATTGGAAATGAATCAGTTTGGGTGACACTGTTGACTTTTCTATAGTCAGTGCACATACGGAATGTATTATCTGGCTTGGAAACAAGAATACATGGTGAACTCCAGTTACTTTTACTTGGTTCTATGAAATCATTCTCCAGTAAATACTGAATTTCTTTCTTCAAATAGTTCTGTTTGAGAGGATTCATCCTATAAGGATGCTGTTTCACAGGCGCAGAATCTACAATGTCAACGTCATGATTTATTTTTTACTTGTTCGTGTTGGAACATCAGGAAACAAGTGCTCATAGTCATGTAATAGCTGTTTTAGTTCATTTCTTTCCTGTTGTTGTAGATGTGAAAGTTTCTGGTCTAGGTTGTTCAATATTTCTGAATTCCGAAGATTGGTTATACCAGAGTCACTATAGTCTGATTGTATTCCATCGTTGATATCTTCACTGTGTGGGACAGGTACAACTAAATTAACTGAATAATTAGCTGGGCTATCTCTGTCTAAATATTCCTTTAACATATTTATATGACAAAGTTGTTTCTGTTTCCGTCTCCCAGGAGTGTTAATGATATAATTTAAGTCATTTACTTTCTTTTCAACGGTATAAGGACCAAAAAATTTAGCCTGAAGAGGATTCTGAGGTATGGGAAAGAGAGCCAGAACTTTGTCACCAGGTTTAAAACTCCTTTCCTGTGAATTTCTGTCATACCTTAATTTCATTTTTGACTGAGTAGTGTGAAGATTAGTTCTTGCTACTTCACAGGCCTTTGACAACTTTTATTTGAAATCAGAAACATAATCAAGAAGATTAATCTTTGAGTCTTCATTTGAAAGAAGTTTCTCTTTCAATAATTTCAATGGTCCACGGACAGTATGACCAAAAACTAGTTCAAAGGGACTAAAACCCAACGACTCTTGAACTGATTCCCTAACAGCAAACAACAACAAATGAACACCCTCATCCCAATCCTTTTCTGTATCAAAGCAATATGATCGAATCATATTCTTCAAAGTTTGATGAAATCTTTCCAAAGCACCTTGACTTTCAGGGTGATAGGCAGAAGATTTAAACTGTTGGATGCCTAATTCATGCATAACTTGCTGGAAAATTCCAGGCATAAAATTTGACCCTTGATCTGACTGGACAGATTTGGGAAGGCCAACAAGTGTAAAAAACTTCACCAAAGCTTTCACAATAGTTTTAGTTTTTATATTTCTCAGAGGAATTGCCTCTGGAAATCTTGTAGATGTACACATGATGGTCAACAAGTATTGGTTGCCTGACTTGGTTTTAGGTAAAGGACCAACACAGTCTACCATTATTCTACTAAATGGTTCATCAAATGCAGGAATAGGTTGCAGATGAGCCTTAGGTATCTTCTGATTGGGTTTTCCTACCATTTGACAAGTGTGACAAGATCTGCAGTATTTAGAAACATCACTTTTGAGTTTCGGCCAATAAAAATGATTCAAGATCTTGTGATAAGTCTTACGGACTCCTAAATGACCAGCTAAAGGAGTTTCATGGGCTAAATTAAGAATTTCCTGTCGATATGACTTAGGAACAACAATTTGATAGCTCACTGACCACTCGTCACCAGCGGGTACATCAGGTGGTCTCCATTTCCTCGTAAGGACCCCATTTTCCACAAAGTAACACACTGGAACTTGTGTGGCTTCAGTTTCACTAATAGCCCTCTGAAACAAACAAGATATCTCGGGATCTTGCTCCTGTTCAACGACAAGGGATTGTCCTTTGTCATCCTGATTAGAACAAAGAGAATGAGTTGCCAAAAGAGGATCACTGTGATCAATACCATTTGATTGATCAATACCTGAGGGAAAAGTGACCTCATCAAAAGACTGACCAATACATGTGTCAGCTAAAGGAATAATATCCTGATCAACATCACTCTCAAGAGCTCTTTTTGCCATAGCTCTAGTAACTGCACAAGCAGGGTACAAATCAGGGATTTCACTTTCGACAGGATCAACTTTCTGATCCAAACAAGGCTTGTCAGTTACAAGTGGATTAACCACAACCTTATCTCCAGCTAGGTCATTGCCTAGTAATAAATGAACACCCTCTATGGGTAAAGAAGTCACTGCCCCAACAGTCACAGGTCCAGAAACTAAGTCTGATGCCAAATTGACACAATGAAGAGGAACATTTACAAAGCTGCACTCAACTCCCTGAAGAAGAACACTTTCACTTGAAGAAGACTCCTCAGACAAAGGCAAAGTACCTGATAATAAAAGACTCTGAGAAGCTCCAGTGTCCCTTAATATTTTAATTGGGATAGGCTTGGCAGAATCACCAATAAGTGATATAGAACCTTCTGACATGAATGGTTCATAAGCCTCCAAAATAGAATCAGACTGGGGTTTGTTTGACCCAACAAATGTATTGCTTTCAATACAAGACCGTGACCTTGACCTCGTAGAAATAAGAGCATTTGGAAAAGCTCTGTCTTTTCTCTGTTGCTTATTTTTCAACTTGAAGCAATCAGAAATAACGTGCCCTTTCTTTTTACAATAAGTGCACGTAGGAAGAGATAAGGATTTCTGATCAGTCTTATCAGATGTTTGATTCCTAACAGTTGTGCTGTTGTGAAATTTGGAAGAACTCGAATGAGATTGAAATGGTTTTTTACCAGAAAACTGCTGAGAGGACGACTTATTGCCAAATGAAATTTTGTGAGTCAAGGAATAATCATCAGCCATACGAGCAGCATTTTCCAAAGTTTCCACATTCTGCTCGTCAAGATAGGTTTTAACATCACTATGGATGCACCTCTTGAACTCTTCAATTAATACGAGCTGTCTGAGGTTATCATAAGCTTGATCAACTTTCTTGGCTGAGCACCACCTATCAAATAGTTGTTCTTTATCCCTTGCAAATTCGACATGAGTTTGTCCAGTTTCTTTTCTACAATTCCTAAACCTTTGTCGATATGCCTCTGGTACCAACTCATAAGCTTTCAAGATGTACTCCTTAACCACATCATAATCAGTGCTTTGTTATACTGACAGTGAAATGTAGACTTCACGAGCTTTGCCAATTAGTACACTTTGTAATAACAAAGTCCAATGCTCTCTGGGCCATTTCAAGTTTTCAGCTATTTTCTCGAAATGAAGAAAGTATTTATCTACTTCTTTTTCCTGAAAAGGGGGTACTAACCTAATATATCTAGTAACATCAAAACCTGGACTTGTGTTTAAAGGAGTGGAGTGTGCTCTGTTTGCCAGTTCTAATTCTCTTAATTTAAATTGCATTTCCCTTTCTTCTCTTTGCATCTGCATTTGTATTTGTCTATCTTCTTTCTCTCTCTCTCTCTCTCTCCATCTGCCTCTCTTCTTTTTCTCTCTCCATCTGTATCTGCCTCTCTTCTTTCTGCATTTGTATCTGCCTCTCTTCCTTCTCTCTCTCCATCTGTATCTGCCTCTCTTCTTTCTGCATTTGTATCTGCCTCTCTTCCTTCTCTCTCTCCATCTGTATCTGCCTCTCTTCTTTCTCTCTCTCTCTCTCTGAATCTGAAGCTTTGCCAATTCTAAATCAATCTGGTTCTTTAACTCTAATTCCCTTAATTTCCTGTCAGAACCAGATACAGGCTTTCTCTTCAAACTTAAAGCACTGCTATCAAAAATTCCCTTTGCTACTAAATACTGAATCAAAATAATCTTTATCTCCTGTTTTGTCAATGATACTTTTGCCTCAGATAGACTGTATTTTCTGGCAAGCTCGAGCAACTCATCCTTTCTCATGCACTCTAACCCCTCCTGGGTAGGTTTTGAAATGAAATTCTGAACATTAGATGCCATTGTAAATGCTTGTTGGTTTCACACACAAAGAAAATTCTCTTTTAAAAATCTTTGCCAAAGACAAAAATATTCTCCGAGACAAAATCAATATGAATTTCAAAGATAAATTTAATATCTCTAATATGCTTTAAAGAAATTCAGATCCCAGAAGACGAGCCCCCAATTTCTGTTACGACTCTATGGTCTAAGAAAAATGTAACAGAAAGAAAGTGAAACCAACAAATCAAGTAAAAATCAACAAGCAATTTATTACTAGATAATTAAAATGAAAAATCAAAAAGTCACTTACAGTAATGTGTTTTGAAATCCTAATAATCCAATAAGAATGATTGTTCTAATCACAAGTCCTAAATATAGAATGTTCCGAATTCACGGCTGTGTCCTTGAATGTTATGATGTGCTAATGGTCTCCAAAGTCCTGATGTACTAGAAATCTTGATGTGCTGATGTCAAAATGAAGTATTCCAAAATCTCTGAATAAGTTCAGTTACATTCCAAAATCATTAATTAAAAATCCAAAATCCAAAAGTTTATGAGCACTGTTATAATCCAATGAATATTTAAAATAATTCCTCTCTTAGAATTTGGAATGAATTTTCACAACTGTAATAGCTCTTTACAAGACTGATGGTAATGTCAAAACTGAATAAATGTCCACCAAACATGGCATATATAAAGATTGGTCACATGACAGAATGTTCTAGAATGTGTGTCATCTTAATGGAATTTTACTTGTAAACAAAAATCCAACCTTGACCTTCAAATTGAGAAAACATATTGATCAAAACAACCTAATTCAAGGACACTAGTTAAACATGTTTTTCCTGATAACATTAAGATTTAAGCAAATATTAAAGTGAAGAAACATTTATAATTTCCTAAAATATTTATAATATTATATAAACATCATACATAACACATGACCATCATATGTATAGGGACTAATGTTAAATTCCCCTTGTACCCAGAGGGTCATTCAATGTTAAACCTTTGAACATATTATCATAGAATTCCCCTTGTACCCAGAGGGTCATTCAATGTTAAACCTTTGAACATATTATCATGGAATTCCCCTTGTACCCAGAGAGTTATTCAATGTTAAACCTTTGAACATATTATCATGGAATTCCCCTTGTACCCAGAGGGTTATTCAATGTTAAACCTTTGAACATATTATCATGGAATTCCCCTTGTACCCAGAGGGTCATTCAATGTAAAACCTTTGAACATATTATCATGGAATTCCCCTTGTACCCAGAGGGTCATTCAATGTTAAACCTTTGAACATATTATCATGGAATTCCCCTTGTACCCAGAGAGTCATTCAATGTTAAACCTTTGGACATATTATCATGGAATTCCCCTTGTACCCAGAGGGTTATTCAATGTTAAACCTTTGGACATATTATCATGGAATTCCCCTTGTACCCAGAGGGTTATTCAATGTTAAACCTTTGAACATATTATCATGGAATTCCCCTTGTACCCAGAGGGTTATTCAATGTTAAACCTTTGGACATATTATCATGGAATTCCCCTTGTACCCAGAGGGTCATTCAATGTTAAACCTTTGAACATATTATCATGGAATTCCCCTTGTACCCAGAGGGTTATTCAATGTTAAACCTTTGGACATATTATCATGGAATTCTCCTTGTACCCAGAGGGTCATTCAATGTTAAACCTTTGGACATATTGTCATGGAATTCCCCTTGTTCCCAGAGGGTCATTCAATGTTAAACTTTTGAACATATTGTCATGGAATACCCCTTGTTCCCAGAGGGTTATTCAATGTTAAACCTTTGGACATATTATCATGGAATTCCCCTTGTTCCCAGAGGGTCATTCAATGTTAAACCTTTGAACATATTGTCATGGAATACCCCTTGTACCCAGAGGGTCATTCAATGTTAAACCTTTGGACATATTATCATGGAATACCCCTTGTACCCAGAGGGTCATTCAGTGTTAAACCTTTGGACATATTATCATGGAATTCCCCTTGTACCCAGAGGGTCATTCAGTGTTAAACCTTTGAACATATTATCATGGAATACCCCTTGTTCCCAGAGGGTCATTCAATGTTAAACCTTTGAACATATTATCATGGAATTCCCCTTGTATCCAGAGGGTCATTCAATGTTAAACCTTTGGACATATTATCATCGAATTCCCCTTGTACCCAGAGGGTCATTCAGTGTTAAACCTTTGAACATATTATCATGGAATACCCCTTGTTCCCAGAGGGTCATTCAATGTAAAACCTTTGAACATATTATCATGGAATTCCCCTTGTATCCAGAGGGTCATTCAATGTTAAACCTTTGGACATATTATCATGGAATTCCCCTTGAACCCAGAGGGTTGTCATTTCATGATCACGGCATAATGTTAATTTCCCTTGAACCCAAAGGGTCATTTTTGTATCCAGTCGTCACCCTTAACTACTTATATATATACATATATATTGATTATTTTGTTATTGAACAATAACGTAATTCCAGACGTATGAACGATAGGAAAAATAAGACCAAAGTTTACAAGAGGAGACCTCAAACAGTCTAACAATTATAGACCAATAAAACTTCTTAGCTGCCAATGAATTTTTTTACTTCCATTCTTAATGATAGACTAACAAATTATTTGGATACTTTGTCACTATTGAAAGAATTCCATCAAGATTTTAGATCAGGTTACTTGACAACAGACCATATTTTTGTCTTACGAAGTCTTATTGAATATATGAAAAATACAAAATGACATGATTTTGTTTATTTGTTGATACTGAAAATTCCTTTGACAATGTCTGGCGAATGTGGTTGCGGAAAAAACTCGTTAATAGTTAACTAAAAGGGAAGTTATTTAATAGTATATCTAATATGTACAGGGATACTAATTCATGTATAAACGTTAATGGGAATGTTTTGGGGGGAGGTTATTTTTTCAATGTATGAAAGGAGTTCGTCAGGGTGAATTAAGAAACTGTCATGGCATCCATTCATTGGTCCTAAATACCTATTAACTGAAAAATATTTAATATAAATTAGCATGAATTTCGAGTTATACAACAGTAAATGATTTATTTGTCTAACTTTATGGTATTAAAGATACTTTATAAACTTTTTGCACCTATCAGGTTTGTATTTAGACACCTTGTCCCATGTGAAAGGGAATATAATTAATATAATTAATTTATCTTAATTCATGTATGCTTATCTATTAGTTAAATACTAATTTGTATTTCTCATGAGTCACAACGTTAAATGTGATTCTGACTTAAATGCGCTGAATCATATCAAAAGCTGTTCGTGCAATAGGAGGCGACTCTCAATACAGCATGCTTATTTTAGTTATGTTTAGAAATTGACTGTAGCTTATTAGCGTGGTGCCGCTTCTGGAGGAACATGCTCTTTTCCTCTAGAAGGCAAAGACAAATGCTAGGGCCAATCCAACTCAGTAGTATATATACCATTGTCCATCAAGTAGCAATAAAAGGAAGTTATGAACAGATTTAAACTTATTTTTAAATTAATTTATAGTTTTGTAGTCTCCAGTTTATTATTTCTTCATTCTGTTAAACAGGAATTTAGGGGAACCTCTTCCCAAGTAATATCCATTGGTTTTTAAACTTAACGATTACTGGTACTCTAAGCTTTACTTGCAGTTTATATTTGTTATTCAATAAAACTGAAGTCGAAAATATGTTCGTATGACATGGAGTAGCAGCAACGTTATGATAATGAAGGAGTAATTATGTAACTATTAGCATTGACTGATGTACTCTCCATGTACATAGTAGTTATGTGCCTTTCTATAGACAATATACTTATCTTGGTCATTTGCACAACAAATATGACAAACCTTGAGAAAATGAGAATTGCTACCATATTTCTTACAATCTGATACTCTTCTGAAAGTAATACACATTTATTAGATACTTTACCATGATTATTATTTCCTTAGGAGGCGTCTGGAGCACTTTAAAAACATGTTTGTCACATCGTCTGTCCGTCTGACTATACATATGTTTGCTCGTGCCTCCACCAATCCTGCCTTCTTATCTTCCATCATCGGGCAGAATCACATTAAGCTTGGTAAAATACTTTTCAACGTTGTGATGTGGTACAAGAGGATAATTAGTTTTGTTTACACGCCTTGGTTCTCTAAGGTCAAAAGTGTACATGTTCAAATCATTCACGGTGGTGAGTGATGGTGGTTGATTGACGGTGAATATAATTTTTTTTCAAAACAAAAATACCAATGTAGTTTCTCAAATGGAAAAGCTCTCGTGAATACTGTTGACAAATGTTCCCCAGCATCCTGTATATAAGTGGAGAAGGGTAGGGATTTGCGATGACATGCCAATGAAATAGTTCTAGCTTTCCTAAATTAGATACTAATTTTTAGTACTAAAAAAGTATTCAGCCTTTACATAAATCAGAAATTTTTAAATGTTCGGAAAAATATTTTTTTCTCTATCATAAAAATCTTTCAAATTAATAATTCCCTAATATCAAAATATTAATTTAGAGTAAGTAATAATTTGCTAACGTGACAGTTCTATGACCGTAATTTAAACTGCAAAAGTAATTATATACCAATTTGTTTATTTTGTCTTATAAAGTGTTAATTTTGTATCATCTTCAGGTACTTTAATACACAGTAATACTTTGTACTTTACACTTAAATTACACCTAAAGTCATCTATAGTGAGCATTGCTTTATAATAGCTAACGAAATACACGACACAAATATAAGACTAATAATGAACGTTCTCTTATCAATTACATATACTGGAGAAACAATATTATAAACATAATGTACAACACAACCCCTCTTGTTTGTGGTCAGTAACATCTTTCTGTATGATCGCGAAATGGGGCAAAGTAATGTCAGTAGTATTTCTTCGTTTTCTGAAGCTGCATACTTTTCAATATAAGCTAGAAATTATTTTATAAACGAAGAAAATGGAAACGCAATATCTGCTATATCATCAACCTTTTTTAACATATTTAATATGTTTCTATGGTTTTTCAGAATTATTCAATTTAAGAGAAGACATCCATAGGTTCCAGAGAAGTGCTATGGAAGGGACATAATTTAAATATTTGATAAAAAAAAAAATGTGTGTGTGTGTGTGTGTGTGTGTGTGTAATATAAGTGGTTGTTTCCTTTAAGAAATTGCTCTGCAACTGGCTGTAGACCTTATCAAACTGTTCTACTTGCAAGGCATATGCAACTAGTAGCCTAGTTCAAGCTCGGTTGACACCGATATGCATCCGCATTGTATACTGCTTCAGGTAATGGTGAAATAATTATATTCTACCAATAGACGTTAAACATCAGTCAAGGTAGAGCCTTGTCTTCTCGCTTGTTACTTGGCAACAAGTTGAAGTGACCAGTAGATGTTGAACACATTTTCATCTGCTTCAAAAGTAAATGAGGATTCATAATGCGTAAGACATGGGAAGGCCTCAGAAAAAGTAAATCACATGCATATGATGTATGGAGGCATGCTCCTAACAAGTCAGAGACGGTAGACTGGTTGCTTCCCCTGATACACTGTACACCAATAGAATAAAAGACCCTGAGGATATCGAGAAAAGTAAGCATGGCCGCTAGATGGCATTCAAACTCTCCACCCAGCTGGCACGTAAAATGACGGTATGAGGCATCAGAAGGCTTCAACCTAACAAGAGGTGTCATCATGCGTAAGTTATGTACCATTAGTCTTCTGGACATCTTCCTGTGCTATCCGATGTCCATATATCCTTATCGAGGTTGAATAAATCGTTACCAAAAGTCTTTCTTTCAAAAGTATTATATTTTTTCAATTATATATATATTTTCTTGCCTTTTTTTAAAATAAGTAAGTGGCATGTGTTCACGTTCATTTTGCTAATCTGGGATCTCAGTTAAGAATGATTGTGCGAATGGAGTGGCCAATACATGCTCTGTGTCTCTACAACGCATATTCTCCGTTTATGGAGTTAAATGTATCGAAAGTTTTGCCAATTCATTAAATTGATAAGAATATTTCATGATATATCAACAACTTAACAATCAAATATTTTATGAAAGTAATAAAAATGCAAGTAAATAAAAATCAGAAGCAAATTTTACCAAGAAAAACTAATGCATTGGATTGATGTGAAATTTAATTAATTCCATTAAGACTGAGACGGCCATGACAGTTTTATCAAGATACCTATATGGTAGAATTATGAATTATGATTTTAAAAAGAAGCCGCAGTAAGATAATTTTAATCAATAAACAAAGTGATACGGTATATTGAATTTCGTGGCTAAAATATAGATGAAATTCTATTTTTTCCGTCAAAATATTATGCATACGACGAAAATTTTACCTGACATCCCGATCACAAAAGTATGATCACAGAAATATTTTGATGGAAGATTTGAACCCTTTGTGCACAGATTCATCGGCTGCAATTTGCCACGTTTGCCGGAGAAAGAACTTTGTTTAAAATTAATTTATAGCATCAGAATCAGCATCAGACAATATCATTAATAAGAAAGTAAAGTATTAATCAAAACCAGTAGTGTAAAACTCAAAGATAAATTTTATCCTTTCATTATACAATTTTGCCTTCAAATATTTGCCTGAAAATCTGCGTATGTAACCTACATTCTGTGTATAATTAATTAGCTTCAACAAAATTATGACAGAAGAAACAAATGGAAGAAAAAACACGATGTACACATGAATCTTGTTTTGTTGTCGTTGTGTTTACCCTTCCTTGGTTCCCGATCGCACCCTAGTTCCCTATCGCGAGTTGTCTAGGGTGAATCCATTTATCATAAAACTGAATGAAAGTACCTACTCAACTTTGTTGAAACTGACTTTAGGTCCAAACGTTGAACTCTATGTTTCTTTCCCCGTGTCATTTCTAACTTTGTATTATTATATTGTGTATTCACATATCTTCGTGGGTATAAATTTTCATAGGTACTTAATTTTGGGGACTGAGACCGGAATTATATTATTTCCAAAGAAGAATCCATTGTTCGTTGGGTTTTTTAATTCATGGTTAACATAAAACAAGAAATTTACGAGGATGAATAATTACAGGAAAATCAGTGAATTCACCATTTTTATATATATATATATATATATATATATATATATATATATATATATATATATATATTGAATAGTCATTTTAGAAAAATATGTAAAGAAAGATTTACTATATAATTCAATGTTTAAAACTGACAGAGACGTATGTACAATATGGTAGAATCCGGTTGTATTACTCAAGTTGAAAACGCAATCCCGACATAATGTGATTTTTTTAAAGAAAAAGTGTTCATCCCAATTATGAGACTCAAGAATTTATTCAGAGTGTATGACATTGTTTATTTATAAAAAAAAACTTTTAAAAAAAGAAGATTTTAACTCGGTATCACACGTGGTTGCTATGGAAGCTTGTCATGGATTCCAAGGGATATCTACGCTATACATCTGTATCCTCTTCCCTGGAATGTAGCATATTAAGTTATCCCATAAGGACAATGTACAAATAAAACCACTGATGGACAAGAACAGATTTGAGACATGAACCCGATTACAAATAAAACCACTGATGGGCAAGAACAGATTTGAGACATGAACCCGATTACAAATAAAACCACTGATGGACAAGAACAGATCTGAGCCATGAACTCGATTACAAATAAAACCACTGATGGACAAGAACAGATTTAAGACATGAACCCGATTACAAATAAAACCACTGATGGACAAGAACAGATTTAAGACATGAACCCGATTACAAATAAAACCACTGATGGACAAGAACAGATCTGAGCCATGAACTCGATTACAAATAAAACCACTGATGGACAAGAACAGATTTAAGACATGAACCCGATTACAAATAAAACCACTGATGGACAAGAACAGATTTAAGACATGAACCCGATTACAAATAAAACCACTGATGGACAAGAACAGATTTAAGACATGAACTCGATTACAAATAAAACCACTGATGGACAAGAACAGATTTAAGACATGAACCCGATTACAAATAAAACCACTGATGGACAAGAACAGATTTAAGACATGAACCCAATTACAAATAAAACAACTGATGGACAAGAACAGATCTGAGCCATGAACTCGATTACAAATAAAACCACTGATGGACAAGAACAGATTTGAGACATGAACCTGATTACAAATAAAACCACTGATGGACAAGAACAGATCTGAGCCATGAACTCAATTACAAATTACAAATAAAACCACTGATGGACAAGAACAGATTTAAGACATGAACCCGATTACAAATAAAACCACTGATGGACAAGAACAGATTTGAGACATGAACCCGATTATAAATAAAACCACTGATGGACAAGAACAGATTTAAGACATGAACCCAATTACAAATAAAACCACTGATGGACAAGAACAGATTTAAGACACGAACCCGATTACAAATAAAACCACTGATAGACAAGAACAGATTTAAGACATGAACCCGATTACAAATAAAACCACTGATGGACAAGAACAGATCTGAGCCATGAACTCGATTACAAATAAAACCACTGATGGACAACTGCAGATTTGCGCCATGAGCCCGATTACAAATAAAACCGCTGATTGACAACAGCAGATTTGAGCCATGAGCCCGATTACAAAAAAAACTACTGACAACAGCAGATTTGAGCCATGAGCCCGATTACAAAATAAAACCACTGATGGACAACAGCAGATTTGAGCCATGAGCCCGATTACAAATAAAACCACTGATTGACAACAGCAGATTTGAGCCATGAGCCCGATTACAATACGGCACATTTAGTCTCGGTTTGACCTGAGTGTATTTGCATAGAGAATTTGCATAAATCCTTATAGAGAAAAATACAATAAAAACTGCGCACCATCACAGATTGTTTGCATCAAGCAGGCATCTCATCCCTTAAGTAAGTATATACATTATCAAGAATATGACGTCTTAATGTGCGTTACGTAAAATATAAGGCATGCCAAATAAACAAGTAATTGGTCTTACTGCATTCTTTCTGACTAAAGTAAATTTTAGTTTTGTTTACCTTGAAGATGTGAATTGCTTTGCTTTCACTATCAAATTTAATTTTCTTTTGTTAATGCTCACAGCACCGTCTAGCGCCCCTAAACTTAGGGTGTCTCATTTTCGTTACACATTTTTTTTTTTTTTTTTTTTTATTGGGGGGGGGGGGGGTACCTTAGGCCATAGTTTGGCTTTTCATTGCTTAGTGATGAAAACTGACCGGGTGACCCAAGCTACATCACTTTGATCTATACGGCAAATAGAACACTAGCATATTAGTCCAGATTACCCTGTTCAAACTCATGAATATTCATACCGCTTCCAAGTCCTTGACGGTCTAGGCCTACCTGCAGTACTTGCTATCGAGCGTTTAGCGTTGTCTAATACCTGAAGTGAAAAGACCTAATTGGTAAAAGTATACGTGGGGTTGTGCTAAAAAAAGCTGACCAGTAAGCTGAACTAAAACAAAATTGACCATGATCTAAAACGCTGACCTGTACGTTATTATCATTCATTTGCATATTTTCCTGACAATAAACCCCTGTTTGGACTATTTGCATGTCGTTTGTCAAAAGAAGTCGCACATTATTGACAAAATGACCGAATTTCGGGACCCGTTTGAAAAACACCGCTCTGAAACACTCTGACCAATCCTGGATACAACGGGTTCAATCTGACCGACATTTTAACGGCAATAAAAAGCACCATAACACCTACAAAGTATAATACTAAGGCATATTTTTCATCCTTGAATGAACACATAAATAATAATTTTAAAAAAGTACTCACTCTTCCACAAGATGGCTGACGTTGGCTTCTAAAATGTTCATTTGATAGAATAATACTTAGGCATATCTTCTCAAATATCCAATCTAACACTGATTAAAAGGTATGTTATTTATGTGTCAAATTCCATTTATATTATTATCTTTCTTTTATTAATTGTACCACAAAATAATGTTATTTTGTCATTCAGAGAGAGAGAGAGAGAGAGAGAGAGATGCAAATATTTCAACGTTACCTTGTTATCAAAGTTTGTCAATGAACACAAGTACTTCATATGGAATGGGATTAAGTCTTCCAACTTAGCCTCAACCATAGGATTAAAAACCTTCTTAAAGTGAATCAAGTGAACAATGTCAAAAACAAGTGGAACTTCAAAGACTGTATACAATTTTAATGGTGTTGACTCAATTCTTTCTGAGTAAATTAATACAAGTACAAAAGCTATTCTTAACTAAATAGACAATTAATTGTTTATGATTCTTGCTAAAAAAATTAAGGTCATTCTACAATGAATTTGATATAATGGTCAGTCATCTGGATTTATGATTGTAACTCAACAGTAACATACAGTTTAGTAAAATTACCCAAAATATTGAATGAAATCTAATGACCATAAACATCATTATCACCTTGCTTATAATCATTGTTATAAATATGATTATCATCATCTGTACTATAATTTGTTTATCTAATCTCTTTTTTAATAATCTTATATCAAAGTAACGACATCCTTAATAAAATATTATTTCATCTTCTTCAACCTAATGAAGTAAATAAAGAATTCCTAGCTTGTGTTCGCCAAGGATCGCAAAAGCTGGAATTATTCAACTCATTTCATAAATTCAATATTAAATCATTACCCATTTGAGATTCTGCTTATCATATAGTTTTTTAAATTTTATTTTAGTGGAAAAAGTCTAGATAGAAAGAAGAACAAATGATTTTCGGTATTTCATTTTAAACTGGCTCAGAGACTGCACTTTTCAATTTCTGCGAGTGACAAAATAGTCTCAGATACGAGTTGAAGCAATATTGCAATATGGAGGATATATGCCGGTGCTGATTTGCATTCACGTGTGATTTCCAGATTTAATACTTTTGTGATCGGATATTTGCATTCTTTGATTTGGAAGAATGCGGTGGTTGCATAACTTTCTGATACTTTAGAGAGCAGCATTTGTCGACATTCTTTTTATACTAAAAGTGAGTTTATTTGCTCTTATAGGTTGATATTTAAACCATGCTCGTCATGGGGATGGGGTGCAAGATCCAAACCGCGTGGTAACAGCGATGTAAAGACTGTCTGCATTACAATAGGCTGTCGGACGCTTATCTGCATATACTCATCTCAGTATGTTCGTGTTGGACAGCGCAATGGATTTTTTTGATTCTCCCACATGTTCTGTTTAACTAGGCGAAAGCCCAGTGGGTTTACTCATGCTCTACTTTTATTTTGGCATTCGGAGAATTCTGCTAAGGGTAAATGGACCATATTCCGACATATGTAAATACTACTGTATTCTTTTGTGATAGTCGCCCGATTTTTTTAAAAATCTCCATTCGGCTACCGATTGAAAAAGATTGCGGCCATATTGTTAATCGTAATAGTAAAATAAAGTGGTTCCAGAAGGCGGGACAAGGAAAATTCCCACAGTCGCAGCCAATCAATAATGAGGATACTTTGCAAGGTTTTCATGGGCTTACTTGCGCAAATCAGATTCATAGAAGGGGATATGTTAAGGTGTTGACATATAAAAAATAATAAACCGCAAAAACGGTATGTAAAGTGTACCAACCATGTGATACTAAAAATAATCATAAATCTAAATATCAAAATAATAAATGTAATAATAAAAACCATACTGTTACGTGATTCATCACTATTTAATGTTTACCACAAAGAAATAATATTTTATTCATGGTGTCGTTACATGAATAATAATAATAATAATAATAATAATAATAATAATAGCATACATTATACTCGCCGGACAACAACTTGAACACTTTAGCAAGATGTTAGAAGAATCTTCTACCTCCCCGATACTTACTAAAGATATTATATAATCATAAGTTTAGTACATATACAACTTCTAATAACTAATGCTCCCGAGTCCCCATAAATACACTTTTATAAATTACAGTACATTTTCTTCATCAAACTGTATCTTTTCAGGTTTTCGCTCTTTAAAGATTTCTCTAAAGGCATTTTGTATGTCAGCTCCCGTTTTTTGTTTCCACTTTTTCAGCCCAAGAGTACTACAAACAAATATCTATTACTTACATAAACTCTCTTGTATAGGAATTTTTCCTCGCTTGCTTATGCAATGAGTAAGTAGCTCATTCATTTATCCGTTCTTTCAATTCTTGCATGTTATCCTCTCCATTCATTATAGTAATAAGATTTAAATAGCGCGACAGTAGGACTGCGCTAGAGAATATAGACTTTGGTGTTATATCCCTATACTAGTGTTTAAGTACGTTACAAATTTTGTATTTTTTTTAGTGTTGTCATATTCTTATACGAGTGTGTTAGTGTGTTGCAATAGTACGCTAAACATTCTGGATTTTTAAATTTAGTGTTGTCGTATCCCTCTATACGAGTGTGTTAGTGTAAAAATATCATACTGAGCCAACAAGCTATGTATATAGTCCTAGCATGACACCGTTGATGTATTTAATAATTTTCTCATTTCTTTTTCTCAGATTAAGATTGTGTTTTACCTTGTCAATAAGGATTCTGAAAATATTAAGATTTTTATCTGAGAAAGAGGTAATAGAAGGGTAATACAATCTCATGATTAAAACACATACACCTGTGATTCTTTTTATTCCTGAAGAGAGAGTCGTGGAACTTCACAAATTATTCGCTGACAACTGCGTCGCTCTTCTGGGGTTCGTGATACCGGAGATAACTGTCAGCAGTCATCTTTGAAAAAAAACCACACAAATTTCATTCTTTTTACACATTATACACCACGCTGATGTAAAGCTACTGTACCATCCACGGCAATTTCAGGGGGAAGTTATATGAATGAGGTCACTGTTGTGCGAATAACGTCGCTGAATAACCAGTTGGGAGACGTATATTTTATTAGATACCGGCCTACGATACTGACTCCCCAATTTAGGCTCGTACCAGCCAACTCAAATAAGAGGAAAAAGAGGAAATCCTCAAAGTTTCCTCAGAGATCAAACAAGTCTCTTTTCGTGAACATTTAAAATATAATGTCTGTATTTTAATCCTTGACGTCTAATGAACGTTTAGCAAAAATCCTTTTTTTTTTTTTTTTTTTTTTTTTTGCAAATCAAGTAGCAACAAATAAAAAGTCTCCATTTAAGGAAGAAAATTTGAGATGTCTAGCGAAACTGTATTAGTATCTAACAGTATAAGGACAGCTCATGAGTGATGATTTTAATCTAAGATATTTTAAGTGTTTGAGGACATCTGCCCTCTGATATTCGTAGTGTCAAATCTAGAGCGTCGCCAACAGTTATGACCAAATAAGTATGCGATCCTAAACATTTTTCAGCAGTATATATGCTGTAATCCATATTTTGTAATTCATATTTCATTTTTTAATTTAAACTTATCAGTACATATTATAGAACAAGATGTGTTTGTACTTGATCATGCACCCAGAAGGAAAAATGAAATCACTGCTAGGAAAGGTACCATTTAAATTCACTACGTTTAATGATGTAGAGCGAATCCATAATTGTTATTCTATACCATAAATACCAAATGGTTTGAACAGAGAGTGATAGCGTATAGCTGTCATATGTTAACATCAACCAATTTCAAAATGGATATAAACGAGAGTCAGTGTCGTGGTATTAATTGAGGACTCGATTTAAGGGTTATGCAAGTCTATCTTGTCAAGTTGATTACGGAACAATTTCCAATGATTCTTTACTAGTATTTGTCTCCCACACTTGTCATAGGATTAGCTAGAAGCAGAACCAGGATAATCCAAGTCACAATCTTACTTAGTTACGAATATTCTCTGTACACCCATCAGAAAGAAAGAAAGAAAATGTTTTCTATATGCGTCAAAAATCCTACCCTTTCATGCCACACCAAGAGCATGCTTTTTGATTCAGCAGTACCAACTCTGCATAGTTGTGTTAAAGAAAATATATAATTTGCAGATCAAATATCATAGACCTCAAGTTCAAGAAACTTGTTCATTAAAATATTACAAGTAGTTCATGGCAAATACTTTTTTCAGCTGTTCTTTAAAGTTTTATATAGAATGAAAACTGAAAATCAGTTGTTCTTAACATAAAAAGAAAGAAAAATATCAATATTCAAAGGTAAGGTCGCTGCCCGCCATCTTCTCTTCATACACTTTGTCGAAGGCTTCGTTGTCTGCCACGGTAAACCAATTCTTCCAGTCACTAACAACTCCTGAAATGGAGAGTTGCAGAAGGTTGCGCTATCTTTGAGTCTGCAATGTTTATTCTGAATGTACCATCTGTCGAATTGAGTATAAACGATGATAATGGAAACTTAATTTCTTTTACACGTACGCCAAAAGGAGAAAACTGCTTTTTCAAAAATGTAACATTTGGTATTTATATATTTTTCCAATGTATTTGCTGATTATTGATTCTTATTAAGAACTGAAGGTTTACAAACCAAACGGCATACCGAAAACAAATGTAAATATCAAATCCATCATTTTGAATGACATTGTTATCATCACCATAAAATCGTTTTACGATCGGAAATAAATCACACTTCACATGAAGATCAAGTCGAGGACAAAGGTCTAATTCTAAATACATTAAATCTCTACCCCTAAAAATAAAGGAAAAAAAAGGGGAAAAAGGAAGAAAAAGAACTAGCTACGAAAAAGCTAGTCTGTTCGTGTGAAGAAAGAAAACATTTATTAAAGATGACTAATGTTTACAGTGAAATCTGAAATTTGCAACCGATTAGACGACTCGATCTAGAACAAAAGAACGTAATAAGTCTTAAAATGGAAATACTTTACAAAAAAAAAAAAAAAAAAAAAAAAAAAAAAAACAACCGAAAACGGAAGATCTTTTAGATCATAAGCAAATAAAATGGCACTATAGTCATCACTGAACAAACTAGAATAACTGCAACTTCTCAATCTTGTTAGACCCAATACGTCCTACCAACTCTATTAAAATAGTAGACGTGGGTACAATTGCTGTTGACCGTAATCTTAGTGATCTTTGATGTTTGACCCAATACGTGTTACCAATTGCTGTTGACCGCAGTATTAGTGACCATCGATGTTTCGAATGAAATGCTTGGAATTATATATAAAACAGCAACAGCAGAGCTTGATAAACTTACCGATTGCGTCAATCACTTTGGTTGCAGTCAGTTGTTTGCTATCTGCTTGGACAATAATGATTGTGTCAAGAAAACATTTATCAGATTGTTTTCCAAACAAGAAATTTGTAATAAAAATAGACGATAAAATATGGTACAATTCGATTATCAGGTCGATTGAGTTGAAAACGGGATTGAACGTACAAATAGGTTATTCGCTCTGGTAACCCTACAGATTGGAACAACTATTTAAAAAAGTCAAAACTAAAGTTCATAATATGAAGAAAGGGAAAAGGCTAAACAAAGACTTGTTTGCTAATTTAGATACAACACGTAAAGTTGCTAGTGCAACTAATCCCATGACTTTTGACTAATTATTGGATATTTTATGACTAAATTGAAATCTATGAATGATATAGCACCTCTGCAATTTCCAGATTCTAGTCAATCCAATTTATACGCATATGGGGATACCAAAAAGCTGATTTTTGGAATTCATATTTTGTGTGAATATCAGTGATTGATGACCGAAATCAGATCCTTCTGGAACTTAACCCTTGGACAAATAATGAATTATTATTTATTACTGTAACTAAACAGGATTTCACCGACACTATACAAATATGAGATATTACTGAACAAGGCGATCGGTCCAGATGCCATTAGCCATAGGATGTTGAAACCTGTTCCACAATCCTGAGTCTTGTGTTACTTGTTCAAAAGGGATCTGGAGAATATAACCTTTTCTAGTTCATGGAAACTAGCTAATGTTGTTCCAGTCTTCAAAAAAGGTGATTAAAGCCAGATATCTGATTATAGACCTATTCATTTATAAGTTGCATTGGAAAAGTGTTTAAAAGAATTGTATATAAATATGTTTACAACTTCTTTCATGCAAATAATCTTTTTTATAAGTACCATCCGGGTATTTTACCATCTAATTGTACAGTGTTTCAACTGACTGAGATTTACTATACTTTATTCATAGAAAGGGAAAGGAACGAAAATACCTGTAATGTTTTTTGTGATCGCAGGCATTCGACAAGATGTGGCATCTTCAAACTTAAGGTACATGGAATAAATAATGATCTACTTTATTGGTTTGGAAGATATCATTCTGATAACAAGCAAACATTTATCATAAGAAAATGCATCATCTAGTGTTAGAAAGATCAATGCTGGAGTACCCCATGGTTTAGTATTACGCCCATTATTATTTTCTGGAGTATCAATGAATCACCTCATGCGTTTTGTTTTAGATGACTCCCCATTATATTATTCACCCTCTTGCATTGCTAAAAATTAACCAAGTAATCAATCATGATTTTGAGAAATTTAATGACTGGTCAAAACAATGGCTTATAACATTTGATGCTACGAAAATCGAAGTAGTGTTCTTTTGAAACAGATCAGATATAATGGTAGTAGCCTACATTTTGTTCATTCGCATACATATCTTGGTTTAAAGGTTCAAAATAAATGTTAATCGAATTAACACATTTAAAATATCGTTTTTAAAAAAGGCAAGTGTAAAGTTGTCTTTGTTGAAGGCACTGAAGCTTAAATCTGTAAAACAACTCTTTCAAAACTGTACCTAACTTACATTAGACCTATATTGGAGTGTACCTGTAGAGTGTTGAATGGTTTTACTGAGAAATATTCAACTCAATGAGACAAAAGTACAGCTTGAAGCCGCCTGCATTATCACTGGTTTATCTTGCTATGCCGGAATTGAATGCTTGTATTTATTAGCAGGTTTTACTCTCTTAAGTGAAAGGGGAATTAAACAAAAATTATCAACTTTCTATAGAATTATTAACATCGACGCTCCAATATTTGCAAGAACTGATTCCTGTTTATGCAAGTGAGATGAGCCGATACACGTTACGTTGCAGGTCCAATATTGTTTCAGTTTTATGCAGGTATGCTCCATATAAAAAATCATTTATACCATCCAGTGTTAGCATGTGGAACAATGTACCAGAGAATAAGCGTCAGATTAGGTTGTTAAGGAGGTTAAAAGATCTTCTTTCTCCAAAACCTAATATTTCTACAACCTTTTGCCTTGGTGATAGGTATATATCGCTTATATATGCAAAACTGAAGAATAATTGTAGTTTCCTATGGCAGCATCTCTATAGAATATGTTTAAGTGACACACCTACATGTATATGTGAAAACGGCTATGAGAGTAATAAGAATTATTTCTTTTCTTATTCCAGATATATCAACCAAAGACGCATACTATTTCTTGAATTCAATCAATACGATATAAATTTGAATTTATTGGTATAAGGAACTAACGAAAGAGCAAAATCAGTTGACAGGTTTAGAAGTGAACAAAATACATTAAAACCACGAAACAGTTCTATCCCTACACTGCTTGAAAGAATGTCCTATAACAATGACTTAAAAACTGGATTCTACTCTTCTCCCATCTTTCCTTCTTCTTCCGTTATTTCCCTTCCATAGTTTTATGATCATCTCCATAAATGCGTTTCTGTTTGTACCTACGTCAGATATCTTTCATTGCTTGTATTTGAACTTTAGTGAATTTTTGTCCCCAGTTCACCATGGTGAGGTTATAAAAGTTCACAATCATGTAAGCTGAACATGACATTTAAGACAGAGCTGTAAAGTTACTGAGCAGACATCGAAAGATACCAGGTTCCATTGCCCCATTTATAGAGTATTAGAGGAAAAGTGCAGAAAAGGGATACAAACATTTAAAAGTTACATTGACCTTGAATAAAACATTGACTGTGATTCATGAGATGCCATCAAACTGAGAAGCATAAGTGTACCATGGCTCATCCCTGTACTTCAAACAGCTTTTATGATATACAGCAGAAACAAAAGAAACCTTAAACGATTGACCTGTGACATTGACCTTGAGGATAAGAAGATCTCAAACGTGCAATGCAACATATCTTCTAGTGACAATATAATAAATATACCAAGTCTTATTCATTTATCTTCAACATCTGTTAAGTTAGAAAGCAGAAGGCAAATATAATTTAAACTTAAAGAATTGACCCATGACCTTGAAGATGGAATTGCCATTGCAATACACACCTTTGACTTATGATATATAGTTATACTAAGTTTTATCTATTCATCGTATATGGTTCTAAAATTATAGAGTGAAAAGGAAAATCAAATAGAAAAATTCCACACTATAACAGAGTGACAATGACCTTGAAGATATGACAACCAATGTGGTACACAACACACATGCTAATGATGGCATATCTGTACGCCTAGGTGCATACCGTAATCTCAATAAGCTCTAAAGTTAGAGAGTGGGAAACAAAGTGTGATGGAAAACAATATTTTGAGCAGTGACATTGACCTTGAAGATAAGACCTCCAATGACACACCTTCTGGTGATGATGTACATGTATATTAAGTTGCATCCTGTAATCTTAGACATATTTACAGTTATAGAGTGGAAGGAAAAGTGTGATGGAAACATAAAATATTGAGCTGATCTTGATGTTGAAGATAGCACTCCCAATGCGGCAGGCGACACACCTTCTATTGTTATAGGGTGGAAGGAAAGTCTGACGGACGGAAGCGCTGAACTATGTCCCCCGTTTTTTTTCGAAAAGGAAGAGGACAAAAATATGTTTAAACCAACAAACTGTACAAGAGACCATCTAACCTCCTGTGGAGTAAAAGTAAAACTTCATTCCATTGGTCAGTGGGCCATGAAAGTTTACCTTTTCTGTACATAAATGGTTTCCCACCGTCATTCTCATTGCCTCTCACTTTCTTTAGCTTCGAAATTTCGCATTTACTGATTATTTCATCAACAAGGGAATCAGATGCCTCAATTTCAAGAAACTGTGCCAGTCTTTTTATTTCTTTATGTTGATTCTGTAAAGAAAGATGTGTATTTAAAAGTTTTTAATGTAACTAAAATTCAAAGTCATAATGAAAATGATACTAATGTTTTTCTTTTTCATATTAATCTCGAAGAACTAGAAATGTCAGCAGCTTATGCCACACACCCACTTAAGTTATTGACTCATCTTATGTCATCGCACTACATGAGTTTTTACTTGTAACCCAGACAGGAAAAATAAGCAAAATTGACATATTATCTTGACACTGAAATAAAATCAAGAATGTGGTATGCGACATAGCTTCAGTCATAATGTAAAAGCGTACAAAGTTTAAATAAAAACTTTAACAGTTTCATAAGCATAGCGCCAACACAAAAAATGTGTAAGCATAAATATGTAATGTTGACTTTCCTGATAGGATTATGAGAATGGTACTGTTGAAGACACGCCAACAAGTAATGATTTTAAATTGTGCAACGTTTCATTACAATAACTTTCAAGGCTTCTACACTTCAGTTCAGATATTAAAAGTAACATTGACCTGTGACCTTGGACTTGAAGAAAGGATCTTGAAAGGGATATATTACACGATTTCAGGTTTTGATGAGTAACTCTACCAAATTTCATTTCATTGTCATCATCTTCAACGAGTTCCCGAGTCACAGCTCCAACACAAAAATACGTAATGTTGACCTATCACCTTGATCTTGAATGCAAAACTGTGAAAGTGCTATGCAACACAGCCTTTAGTCTTGATGCAAAAGTGTACAGACTTTCATATAACTGTCTATATATGTATCAGCATCAAAGTTACAGTCCGGACATGAAAAGTATATGACTTTAACCAGTGACCACTACTTTCAATAGACCAGAACAGAACAGAACTTTTATTTTTGTATTTAAATCTCAGGCCACACGCGGGTAGCATTTGAGAAAAACAAATAATTTATATGTAGTGAGAAATTGTGTTGTGAATATTCCAATATTTAGCACTTTTAGAATTGAAAACAAAAATTGAGAGAAACATGATTTATCATTCGATATTCCTAAGTTTAAAGTTTTTCACACTTCCCATCGGGTAGTACATTACCATGACAGATATGTAGCAAATTCATACTGACGAACAATCAAATATAATATAATCTTGAACGTAGCATAATGTTGTTTCTTTAATGAGGTAAAAAGATATTTCAATGTATAAGAAAAACAAAGTGTGTATAAACTATTGAAAAATCGCTATTACTATAGTACACATTTTGCAAATTTGTTTATTATAATTTTCACGAAGTTGGATAATTTTACCAGTGTAGAAACATTTCCGGTCGACAGCGGTTCTTTAAACTTAAGAACATTTTATTCATATAAAAATAAGGTTTCAAACTTTGCGATCTTCACTAGAAAAGAATGGACAGATGAACAACTACTGGCATTCACTACTAATGTCGTTTTTGTCACAAATATAACATTTTCTCTCATGATGTTCTATATTTTGTTTGGTTTGTAGTTGTTGCTTGCCCTTTTTAAGATTATTTTTCGTTGACTGACATGGATTTATGTTGTGCATCTTCCTTGCTAAATGGTATTTTCTTCGTGCAAAAGGTCCTAAAAATGGGTTCGCCAAATGAGAGGTCTGCCGAAGGGAGGGGGCGGGGTAAAATGTTGAATATGAAATTGGAAAGATAGCCTTTAGCAAAAACAGACTTAAATTTTGGATATCCTGACATTCTCACCTATTTTATATTTGGGCATTCCATCGACATATGTTATAAGACAGCCAAATAAGTTAATACATACTTTAAATATATTTGTGTTTGCTTACTTCAATTGACGACATGTCTATAGATTGAAGGTATGATTTATTATATCCATCAATAAGTTTTTGTAATACATCTGCCCATTTTCTGGTTTCATTTTCAGCAAACTACTTCTACATTCTAGTCTTAAGAATTCGATTAAATCTTTCTACTACAGACGGATTTTTGTCTGAGTGAGTAGAAAAGTGTTCAATATTTTCTTTCTCCAATAATTCCTTGACCTCTACGTTATCCAATTCCTTTTCTTCATCTCACTGTATTTTTTCTGATTTTCTATCTATAAGGATTTCTATAAAGGCATTATGTATCACTCTTGTCTGCCGCTGGACGGTGAGAGCGAACTTTGGGATTTCTTGATTGGATTTAAGGAGTTTTCTTTTAGTAGGAACATGTTCGACATAGTGAACCCAAAGGTCTATGCAACAAATAAGTCATCAAGAGGGGTAATGTGTGGGCAAGTTCCATTAGCTCTTGCTTTGTCTTAGAATAGTCCTTACCTTCTTTACCTCTTCATACTTTATGTTAATAACCGGATAGTCTGGGTTCTCTCTGCAAAATGTCTCAACTTCTTGGATATACGAAAACCAATAATGTTGCATGTCTGAAGAAGTCAAATAATAAAAAAGAAAATGTTCATGTCATTTTTTGCTAGATGTAAAACACCTTGACATTATGAAAAACAATTGTATTGGCATATTATGGGTTAAAACGAAAACAGAGAGACAGAGAGATACTAAAGAAAGCGGAAAATATTTACGTTTTCAGTATGGCCATATGTGCTTTTTTAAGTCACAGATGTGAAGACTATCATACATGTCGAAGAACAGTAATTACAATGCCTATCCATAAAGCGAGCCTACTTATTTATGACTCATTTGCGTACAAGACGTACTGGATGTGTGCATGTTAAGCCATAATTAAAGTCGATTGAATTGTAATCGCTTTTTATTCTGCAATTATTGTTTTCATTCATGGGATTTTCACACACAAACACACATATATATACACACACACGCACGCACGCACGCAGTATCACTTAAACTGTAATTATATAAATGTTTCCACTGCATTTATGCCATGGATGCTAGTTTCGAATGTGCAAAAAGACCGAAAAGAGACGATTCATATTGGTCAAGACGCAGTCAGTCGCAGATCAACCCCAAACCATTTCCTACTGAAGCCTATACTCGTTTCTGACCGGATCGGTCGGAACAAACAAGATAAGGAGATTTACCCAATAGGAGCAACTTCGGCCTTTACTGTCAAGACAAAAAAACTCAGATGTACTGGGTGGATTGATTTCCTCATTTGGTGGAAAACAAAAGACCAAACAGCAAAAAAACTTTCGCGTAACAAAGTAGTACGCAGCCTGCGATCTATTTCCTGAACGTATATGGACAAAATAGCAGGTCAATTAAACATATTCGAGATAAGAACTATATCCTTAACTGAAAGCAGCTTTTAAATCTTTATTTTTAATGAATCAATAGTTTAATTTTCATATACATGAATCCAAGTGCTAACCACAGGACACGGTGTAATTTGCATAGAAAAAATAGTCCTAGGTAAATTACTTACGATTTTCCTCGTCTATAAACAAAGATAGAAACTCTGAAAATGTCTCAGGAAAATTGTCGCCGTAGTATCTGGCTGTTTTCATGTGATGATAGAAGGACACAGCCACTGACTTTGGGTTCCTGGATACGTGGACAATTTTTACTTTCTTCTTGAATATGTCGTTTGGAAGGGCATTTATGCTGTAATGAGTGCTTATTATTTTCGGGGATGGGATCTGCTGGATTTTGTCCCCTTCTATGTCTAGAAAATCTCTGTCTGGCATCCAGGGGACATATTCCGCTTTGCCAGAAATCAGCATGTTTAATACCTCCCATAGCCAATGTGTACCTGTGTAAAAACAATATATCTTTATCAGATAATTTTATTTTGACATTAGCTTCATGTTTAATATAGACCATAATCTTTCAGAGCAATTCAATTGATCTTCAATACAAGAAAATGGGAAGAAAGGACTTTAACGCAGACTTACGGTGCTTCACAAACTCAACCGTTTATTGCGCGAAATTATACCTGCATTTTCGGCGTCTGCTGCAAGTTTTAGTTAATTGTTCACATTAAGCTTTCATGCATATCATCAGGTCTACTAATGACATCATTGTGTAAATGGGCCAGCAATGCATCTCTCTCAGATCTAAATATAGATTTCCATTGTGGCTGGTCTAATGATTGCAGATTCTTACCAGTAGAGAATCAAGTAATGAAATCCATGCGCATGTCAAGCATGTGTATCGCTATTGATGTCAAAATAATATACACATCACGATACTTATTATCTGCTAATTTCTATGTGAACTACTTTTGATGAGCTTGACTTTGTCAGCACAATTATTTACTTATTTAGTAGCATTTGCTGTCAAAACAGTTGAGTAATTGTAGAGCATTTCATCGCAAAACTAGCCATAATTAATACGACGAAACTTAAAAAAGACACAGGAAGAAAACATTCAGTCACTGTGCAATTCCAATGACTTCTTCTGCTTGCATGTGTGAAAAATGTGACTAAATTGTATAATTATATTTTGTTACCATTTTGTAACGTAATACCGTGATAGAGGGTAGCGATATTATATATGGGATATTCCCGATACGTACTGCAGTATTTGACAGTACTACTGTGTACTCATTGTATTTTCTCTTTAGCAAAAAATCTTACATGCCTTTTTTTTTTTTTTTGTTTCTTTAAAAAAAATTGTTAAGTTGAATAGATATGCCGAATCTAGAGGAGCATATTTTCACACTAACACACTCATATAGCGATACTACAATACTAAAATAACAAAATCCAAAAGTACTAGCACACTAGCGCAGCATACAAACACACTTGTATATGATATGACAACACCAAAATAAAATATCGAACTCACTTGTATAGGAAAATAAAAAGACAACGATATTCTCTAGCGCAGCGTTACTATCGTGCTATTTGAAATCTTACTACTATAATAACTGGAAATGATACAATGCTAAAATTGTGGCACTAAAAGTCACCAAACGAAACTGAATAAAGGAAAAACAGTTAGGTGCCTACAATGAACAAGTGTCCATAATATTGGTGTCCGTAATGGACAAGCGCCTGCAACATACATGTGTCCGTAATCAGATGTCCATATTTGACGGGTGCCCATAAAATGATAAATCTATAGACTGAAGTACCACGGTGCGAGCTTGCGGGCCCCATGTACATGGTGTGAGACCACAATATCTAAAAGTACAAACACTATGATCTATTATATACCACCGATATTTGTACAAAGTGCATTTTATTTTTAATTGCTACCTCAGAATTAAAAGGAAACGCCTCATCACATTTTCACGTGTACCATTTTGTGATTTTACTTGTGATGTTTTTAATGTACTTATTTGTTTCCCTCATTTTTTTTCCGACATAAATTCACATATTATGCATGTTTAACTCCTTCACGCTCCAATTAGCTACATAGTTATACATTTTTCTGCATCTTTCACATTCTTGCAACTCATTATCTGTTAAAAATTCAGTGTTCCTAATCCTTAATACTTCTAATTATGTAATGTGCTTTCTCCGTTTATTTCAATGGCATAATGCTTTTATTATGTCCCAAAATGTTAAACAATTCATAATATCTTTTCCATTTCAAGAGTACTTGTATAATTTTTACCCATCATTGTTTTTATCTTCAAAATCTATTCAACTTCTGTACATATCTTGCTCTAGTACACTACATTTTGGATTGTTTTCTTGTTTTTTTTAAAATTGTATTGTCTGAGTCATAAAACTGTCCTGTAAGCAGAGTATGGATTTTCATTAAACCTTTCTTTTATTATATGTTAAGCATTCCACAATAATGCAGTCTGAATAGAAGTGTTTTTAACCTAAAAATGTGTTTAATCCTGTTTAGATGGTATTTAGCATGTCAATAATTTGAGTAATATTTAAAGAGAATATGTAATGTATACATTATTATTATTATTGCAATAAAAAATTATTTCTAAAAAAATAAATTTAAAAAGATAAATGTATAAAGTAGCAATATTATAATTATCATTATTATTATTATTATTATTATTATTATTATTATTATTATTAAAATAATTTCTTAATTTCAAAACCTGAGTACATATATTAATTTTTTAATTATAATAAAAGTATCAGCCCTTATTTTTAAATATTTTTGTTTTACTTGCATTCGTCATTTATTTTTTTAAATGTATTGAGTCATCTGAATATTTTAATTATTACATAGATTCCACATGCATATTTTAATAGTTCTTTCTGTCTTCTATAATAATAATAATAATAATAATAATAATGTCTACATTTAAAAAATTTATCATAGCCCCAACATTTTAAATACTATCTAAATATGATAAAAAATTATAAAGACACTTACTTTGCAGACTGCTTTATTGTGGGGAAAAAAAGGATTAAAAAATCCATATTCTTCTTACAGGGCATTTTTATGATTCAAATAATTTTATCACTCTGGTTTTGTCTCCCTTGATTGTAATTGTAGCCGTTATAGCGGTAGATATCTTGCATGGTGTACACAGTATATATGTACTGACTTTTTTTTGTACCTGCGCGAGAGTCTGCGTCACACCTCTGCATGCATATTAGGCTGCTCTGTCTCCTAAAAATAGCCTGTATTTAACATTGTACTCGTCGTTGAAGATAATATGTTTCCAAATTACGAAAGTTTGCGCGGACAGAGCAAGGTATGGTTTGAAATGTGTATGGTATGAAGGCATTAAATAATTCTCGGCTAGACAGTAATTGTGCCAGATAAATACTTTCGGAGATAGAAGGTCGGGCACGATTCATAATGGATCAGAAGCTGACTGCTGTATAAAAATGCTATACTTTGCGAGAATCGGCATATCTATACTACTATTGAAATACATTTCTGCGTCGTTTTCAATGAAACCAAGTGACATCTGCTCCATATGATGGATCAATGGTCTTGATGATTACATTTCAACATGTATCTATCAATCTACCTGTGTATGTATCATACACATAAAAACATGTATACATGTTGCACGTCCATAAAGTAGGTCGTACTCTACGATTAATTACTTGCCCGATTTCGGGTACGTGAGTAGTACTACATCATCGTTATTGACGCTCATATTCCGGACACGTTCCATGCGTGCAAGGAAATCCCCCTCAGGAGCGAAGACTTTTAAAGCCACATCTGATAGATGGAGTTTTCCGATCTTTAACACCCGAAACTCCCTCCCTGCTCCGTCTCTAATCATACCCCACTCAGTGGACCGTGGCACTGCGGTATTGTCAGTCATATTCTGTAAGTAATATGGTAGCAAAACGTGTTAAGCTCTAAAAATGATGAAGTTTCGGATATTGGTCCGTACACTTCTCTCAAAGATTGACATCGCTGAAGAAAGTGTTTTGTGGAATGAAATCTGAAACCGCTAAAAAAATCGATTAGCTACCCTTATGGGAGATTTTTCGATTTATAAAAAAAAAAATCAATAGCAATTCTAAATATCTTATGTGATTAAAATGTAACTCTTCCGGTTGTATATATAACAGGCTAATTAAACCGGAAAATGCTTCATCTAATAATATTTACGTTTACTATATGTTTTTCTTAGGGTAATAAATTTATAGAAATCGAAAAGACGTGACGCAGCTTTTCTCGCTTATTTGTATCCCCCATTACGATGCATCTCTGCTACGTGTCCCCATCCCAACCCCAACACTCCACCCCCCAGGGGGATGGATCAGAACAATCAAACAATTCTGGACATCTGCGCCCCCCCCCCCCCATAATTCCTAAAGTATAAAGTCACTGTCATAAACAGTGTAGGAGGTACATACAAGATCACATCATTTGACTTTTTGTCGAAAAGAGTTGATATGACAAGTGTATTTAACGAAACTGATTAATATATGTGAATAAAAGTGATCGTAATATCTTGCAAACAGGAAGGGGTGCAAAATATCGCCACTAAATTGATATGTCTCAGAATATCGCCACTAAATCAATATATCTCAAATAGATGCACAAAAGCAAAGGCCAATAATTTAACATACAGTTATTGAACACAAGTCACTCTGGATATGATTCCTCTTCTCTAACCAGTCAAATATCTTCATATACTGATGTAATATTCGTATGCACATTTTTACATAAATGAAAATATTTTCTTCAGTTAAGTATTTATTACATGTAAAGTAATCTTTTTGGAAAAATCAATTAGAATGCAATACCTTTAAATGTTGAACGGATAATTAGCTTTTGACCTCCACTGTAACAAGCCATGTATGATTTTATTGATCATGTATCACTGTATTGATCAAAACTGTTCAGTGCTAAAATACTTTCCTATTTTGTACCTACGATGTAATGAATATTTAATTATTTAAAATACTGACAAGTATGACACATCATTCATTAATTATTATTCATACGGCATTTTTCTATTTTAAAAAATGTCATTTACCACACAGTCTGCGATCATTTATCATACAAGTCTAGTGAATTTTTAGCTGTGGAACTGACACAAGATTATAGAAACAGAAAATCATGTGTCTGCTTGTTCCTTCGTTAGTTCGTTTGCTTTATTGTTGTTGTTGTTGAACATTTGCTATTACGTGTCAGGTGACAACCAAGGTACCCATATCTTTAGATGAACCAATATATATATATATATATATATATATATATATATATATATATATATATATATATATATATATATATATATCTGTGTCAGGTAACAACCAAGGTACCGATATCTTTATATTGACCTACATATATAAGTGATCACAAGAAACTATTATATCCATTTTTAAATTTGTATTAGCTGCAATAGCACATAAATGGGAGACGTGTACCTGAAATATTATTTAAATATTATTTAACTGATTCATAATATTCCTTTACTAAGTGAATATGCATTATGTACTGTCTATATATATGTTAGGTAATATGAACCGGTAGCCTTCATTTTTGAACGGGTGGCCTACATTACTGAAATAGACTATTGCGAAATATTACAATTATGAATCTTGCTTATGACCATGTAGTGTAATTGCATCGTCTTAATGTAGTTTGAGTTTTGGAACTCTTTCTCTGTTCAAAATAATGTTATATTATGCAATAGCTAGTCGATTAAGTTGAAATGGTAATTGTATTAATTAAATAAAATGAACTATCTATCGTTTGAGGTCGTTTTCGGCTGGTTTCCTTGTGCATGCATGAATATCAATGTTATGTCTGGGGATATAGCTAGGACAATTTAGAACAGCTTGTGCATGCATGCATAAATATAAATGTTATGTCTGGGGGTATAGCGAGGACAATTTAGAACAGCTTGTGCATGCATGCGTGAATATAAATGTTATGTCTGGGGATATAGCAAGGACAATTTAGAACAGCTTGTGCATGCATGGATATAAATGTTATGTCTGGGGCATTAGCGAGGACAATTTAAAACAGCTTGTGCATGCATGCACGAATATAAATGTTATGTCTGGGGATATAGCGAGGACGATTTAGAACAGCTCGTGCATGCATGCATGAATATAAATGTTATGTCGACAAACTCATACTATACTGTTACTGATGGAGGCTCCAAGCTTCTGGATATATTTACGTTTGATTCGTAAATGTGTACAACGCTTTGAGAATTTCGATCTAATCACAGACCGAAGGGATTTAGGTGTAAGAAGTGGTGCGGCTACAGGGTTGGATGATTGGTTTAATAATGAAAAACTGAGAAAAGTGTCATTTTCTGTTGTTTTTTTTTTTTCCAACAGCTGGATAGCATTGTAAAGGAAATTGAATCTCCGCTAAATCGGCTTACCTAATCTGAGAGAGAGAGAGAGAGCAGCTGTTATTTCGACACAAGAATGGAAGTCTCGATTGCCTAACATCATGCTCAACTTAACACAACTGAAATGTTTGGTTCATAACAGAAAGAAAATGTTATCATTATCACCATGTATCCGTAAGACAACGCAAGGAATAATACACGTACTTACTTTGATGATCAGGTTACCTAAAGGGCCTAAGAAAGTCTGCTTTCACTCCTTTTTAACGCAGAAACTACGAGTATGTCTTTTTGCTACAATAACTGATACGTTTGATAAGAGATGTGCAAAGGTACTGTGCGTTTTTCCGGTATGCAAGCACTAACCTACAAAGTCGGAATCTAGAACGCATATGTATGAGGCAATGAGGCAACTGGGTCATATTTCTATCTTTCTCTTTTTTTTTATTTTTATTTTTTTATTTCGAGTTGCATTCATTCCAGTTTCTTTTTTTTTTTAAAGTGTTCTTTGCGAGATAGGATGTGATCTTAGGTGCGATTAGGAATAGTTGTTTCCACGTTGTGAACAAAAATGTAAGGATTATAAGAGTTTGCCACTCTTACCATGTGTTAGTGTATGCTTGCCTAGTTGCTGTTGCGAAACTCCTCCTAGACACTTGCAGCATGTAACTTCCAACATTGGATTTGGCTTGAAAGATAGTTTGTAAATGTGAACAATGTCACAGATTTTATATCAACCATATGTTGGCCGGATTTAGACATTAAAGATAGTGGAACATTGGGTAACGTAAACCCTAAAGAGCATACATAAACCTTTGGTTTCCTAACTAATCCTAAGGGGACCAAAAATTAATTTTTTTAAGGGGGGGGGGGGAGACGCTGGGGTTTCTTTCGAACCAGAATATTCACTTTTTGTTTACATAAAAAAAATTTTTTTCACCTAATATGATGGATATAATAAGATTCTTTTTTTCTGAAACTCAGAGGAAGATAATTTTTTCAAGCTACTGCAAAGATATATTAAACTGACTGTACGGACGACAATACTATGGTGTATTTCTGGATTTAATTTGTGGAAGAATTGTTAAGAAAGTTAATGTTTTGTTGTTTGTTTTTTTTTTTTTTGTTTTTTTTTTGTTTGTTGTTGTTTTTTTTATTCCTCGAATTGATTCATTTTGTCTTTTAGCAATTTGATGTTTTCTTTCAATGTTCATTTACAGAATGTCACAATAAATACAATCAATTTTAAATGTCCATCATTTCATTTTATTTTCTGTATCTATTTCGAAAAACTATTTACTCGTTTTCTATCTCTTTCTCTCTATCATTGAAAGTTATACTTTTCCTCACGCTGACCTTTTTGTATGTCCTGCAGTTTAAAGTTTTCTTTCATTGTTCTTATATAGGATGGCACGATAAATACGAACAGTTGTTAATCTCAACCCTTTATGTTACTTACTAAATTATTCGATTTCGAAAATTCTCTCTCTCTCTTCTCTCTCTCTCTGTCTCTGTCACTCTCTCTCTCTCTCGTTGTGATATAGATCTAATCGGCTGGATACATTCGACAGTGTCTTACGTCTTTAATCAATATTCCACTTGATAATGCCCATCCGTGGAATACCACTTACTGGTACCCCACGGCCTATCCGTGGTTTATCAGAATTTAGAACACGGAAAAGTCCTGACGAGAAAGCCGCCGTCATACAATCAGTATATTCCACCCGCACTTATAGTCCGCCGCTTGGCGTTTATTGTCCACTAGTGTGCGGAATTGTCCGTAGCTTATTGTCCGCCGCTTAGCGCTTTTGTTTAGATTATGGTCCTCTTCGCTTTTCGTCCGCCACACGGCGCTCATTGTCAGCCAGTGTGCATTTATCAGAACATAGGAACAATATCATTGACAACTGAGTTATTTAAACAATCATTCTGGATTTATATATCAGGATCAAGTATGGTAAACACTTACATACTGTTCATGATTGAGTCAAACTTATAAAATTGTTGCAAGAAATGTTTGAGTCACTTCATGTCGTGTAAATCAGATCAAAAATTTCAGTAGCAATACTAGTGTTCTCAATATCACCATTTCTATAAAACATATTATATATACTGCGAACCTCGTCACGAAATTTTCAGTCAGCTTAGTAATGAAACATATATTGCCGAAAAACGTATAAATCAGAAAGACTAAGTTTAAAAAAAATACGTACTTTCTTTCTGTTGATGCTGACCGTGCATATGAAAGCACATAAAAGGATGACATAAAGTTAGTGATGCTTGTATCATCAGCAGCAGAAAAGCCGGTTTTACTATGCCGACAGACCTAGTCATCTTTCTTTAGAGAGCGCAGGTTTACCGGATCCTTCGTGCTCCCAAAAAATAATGATAAATTTTGACAGTTGAATATCTGCGGAGACTTTCCCTCTTTCTTTGTACTCAGTAGAAAATAAAATGCTGAATCTAAATTTTAGAGGCAAAAATTAGTTTATGATGCTAACTCCGAAACATTGTACTTGTATGACATTACAAGGCATTATTTGTGTAATACGATGAGTACAAGTTGTACAACTTGATTGAATTAGGAAAAACATGTAGGCTAATTTTATGCTAATTTTAGCATGCAAATTATACATGAAATATTGAGACAAGAGGTAATCTGATACATAGTAATTTTCCAATCAATTACAAGTTCTATACTAGACTGAAGTCACGATGTCTTTCTGACAACGACACTTAAGCACGGCAGTAGTTTTAACTGATAATCCGAGGACACAAAACAACTTCTCTGTGGGGTTGCTTTATTTCATGAAAAGGATTATTGCAACAAGGGAACGTAAGTACAAAGTGGCAAGATGTTATGTCCAAATAATACGAGACAAATAGTCTATATTATAGACTTTATAAGATTAAAACACCAATGGTAAAATAGTTAAATGATTCATGGACAAATGGTAAAGTAATCTGTGGCATTATTTTACTGGGATTATCAATAATTTGTTTTAATTATGTTTTTCAGCAGGGGTTCAAATAAGCAAGTTTTCCTTTTTTTCGTACATGAAGGTATCAATTTTTAAAATAGGTAGAAGGATTTACCACAAAAGAAAAAGTCACATTTCCTTAAAGTAAGCATTTGAGGTTTTATCAGACAGAAGAAATATTTTGTTCCACTCTGCAACCACGAACCAAGAAGACTCGTGACAAGGCTGGGCATGTAGACACTAAATACATCATATTTGAATATTATTTATGTTTTAAAATGGAAGCGCCCATTAGCGAAAGCTTAAATAAAACAAATGACTAATATTATTATTTAAAAATATGAAAAGGAGTCCAGATTCTGCTCCACAAATGAACAAATACCAAAAGTTACCTACTAGCACAATCACTTAATCATCTTTGAATGGTTGATATGTAAATATATTGCAATATGCATACACAATTAATAGCGAAATACAAAGATTGTTTTGTTCTTGTTGGTTTTAACGGCACTTTTAATACATTATTGGCTATATCATGCTGATGAAATGGGAGCACAGTGCCTTTCCCAAGGACACATTGAGCTGGCCTTGGCGGGTATCGAACACTGAGCTGGCCTGGGCGGGTATCGAACTGGATTACGAGTCTGACGCTATTACAGCTGAGTTACCACGGCTCTCTGAACTAATTTCATTGAAAGATAGTCTAGTTCTATGCTTTACTTCTATATGCAATTGCATGTAAAGGCAAATGATTAACAATACTAATACTTTTCTTATATTTACCCTATCTTATCACTCTAATACGTTGTGGGTGCAACAAATAAAGATAGATTCAAGTGGCACTGCACGTCCTTTTCAGTGTCTTATAATACCTGTTAATGTTAAGGTTAATTCAACAGTGGGAAAAAAAGTAATGCCAAAAAAGACAACAAATAGTTAGAATATGTACTGAACGAAACAATTGTATCAGTCAATATTTATCAATATATATTCAGCTTTCAATATAAACCTTGTCTGTAGGAATGAATTGTCAACAATAACTCGTTGTCATTATATATATATAAAGAGAGAGAGAGAGTTATCAAGATAGTACACATTTCCTCACATATTCATTCTATTTATTCATTTTTTAACTTTACATTCATTTATGTGCACTTTGATGTTGATTATCACATTGGTCCCATATCACTTATAGGTGAACATTGGCTATGCTACGGCTTTTTTTTATACACTTGCTTCGGTTGTGTTTCAATATATTGTACCAGGCGGGTCTTCCTACTTAACTCGTCTGGATATTGATATGCTTCCATTAACTCATTACTTGTCATTACTAGTTTTCATGTGGGTCTTTCGACTTGACTCTACCAATTATCAAGTTGATTGCAGATTACTTGACTCTTCAGTTCTCGAGTTTGTCCCCTAACTCGACGCTCCATGCTAGAATTACTATTATCAAGCGGGTCTTCACACTTGACTCTACTGGTTATCAAGTTGATCGCAGATCACTTGACTCTTCGGTTTTCGAGTTTGTCTACTAACTCGATATTGCATGCTATAATTACTAGTTTTCAAGTGGGACTTCCCATTTGATTCTACTAGTTTTCAAGTGGGACTTCCCATTTGATTCTACTAGTTATCAAGTGGGATTTCCCATTTGATTCTACTAGTTTTCAAGTGGGACTTCCCATTTGATTCTACTAGTTATCAAGTGGGACTTCCCATTTGATTCTACTAGTTTTCAAGTGGGACTTCCCATTTGATTCTACTAGTTATCAAGTTGCTCGTGCATCACTTGACTCTTCAAGTCTTGAGTGAGTCAGTTTAACTCGACTCGTACAATCTATAAACCATATTACAAAATTCACCTCCCACCCACACATTACAGAAATACTGCTTTCTTTCTTCCTTTATATATCTTTCAGAATGCCTACACGAAGAAAAGTCTCAAATGATGTACAGTTGGTGGGGGACAGCATGGATAAAAGACGCAAAATGCCTTCCATAGTTGCATCTACTGGCCCCTCTTCATCCCTTGATGCGGAGAATATTAGGACCATTCCTAGAGCTGTCATTGAAACCATCAAGACACATGTGGACAACAAATTAGCCAGCATTCTAACCACACTATAATAGATGGATAATACGGCTACTAACCCATCACCTGCGGCATCTCGGACACTACAACAAAACCAGGCGGTTGTAGACCAGGCGTTAGAGACAGCAACGTCAGCGTTGATGGGGGATAGGTAATAGGTATCGGTACTTTGATCGCTGTTATAAATATTGCCAGTCAGCCTGCACTGCCATGTCATAACCAGTGTAAATTTGTCAGTGCATCCACACACATAATAGCTGCTATCCCGACAAAAGTAAAACAACAGATTTTGGAAGGGCAGTATATTGATTTATCCGCTCCTTCCTAATAGTAATGAGGAGACATTTAAAATGCAAATTTATGTTAACCATGCTTCTCCTGAAATCAGACTGGTCCCTAATCAGAAGAAATCACCTATTTCCCTCAATCAGTGGCTCTTTTCCTGGAATAGGTTTGTAGCAATCCTGGGGGAAAGTAAAACTGTCCTAATTTCTGGTTTAACACAACACATGGAAACCATCATGACCCTTCCCCACCCCCCACCCCCACCCCCCAAAAAAACTTGCGATACTATGATGAGCAGTTCAGCCAACTGGTCAGTCACAAGGAAGCTGAATGGGGCGCAACACACTTAGAGTTGTACCTGCAGTCAGTTTTGGATTCGCACGTAACGGCACAATCTCATCATCGACATTCCCCAAGAGTTTAATTTCCTAAGGGCGTGTGCTTCCCCTATCACAAGGGTCAAAACTGTACAGCAGACCTAGCCTGCTCTTTCCAACATAGATGTTTCACTTGTCTTCATATCATGCAAACAAAAAGTACCGCAGCCTTTCAAAATCATCCCCCGCAGTCCCGTGCTTTTTCGTAGGAACTCAAAACCAAATGTGGCCCGTCCACAAAACGGCATCGGAAGCACTCTACCAGGCCCCACTAGACAACGCATGTAAAGCTTTGCCTATGCCAATTACACCGAATCACCTTCAGTTTTGGTTACACGGTTTTGACCCTTCCTCAACACTTTATCTAATCGACGGTTTTACACGTGGTTTTGACATCGGTCATAACGGACCCATATCTACCTCTCTCTGTAACTTGGCATCTGCTGAGGCACAACCGGAAGTTGTAGCTGCCAAAATTCGGAAAGAATCGACACGTGGCAAATTTGTTGGTCCCTTCTATGCTCTACCCTCTGCACAAATGCAGCTCTCTCCATTAGGCATGATTGAAAAACTGGCACTTACCATCTCATTCACCACTTGTCATATCCTCTTGGAGACTCTGTCAATGATCATATTCCACCAGCAAAGTCGTTGGTTCAATATGCGTCGATCGAAGATGCTATATCTTCAATTAGGGAAAGGGTGTTATATGGCTAAAACTGATATAACTAGCTCCTTTCGAATCAGTCAGGCCTTCCCAATATCCTTTGCTTGGTTTTCAATGGAACAAATGTTTACCGATGGGCTGCAGCTTCAGCTGTAAAATGTTTGAAATGTTTAATAGGGCATTGCACCGGATAGCCACCACCAAATTAGGCATAAATCATATAGTTCATATCTTGGATGATTTTCTCATCTTAGATAGAACTAATGATGGGTGTTTGAAGAAAGTCAGTGACTTCTTATGGCTCTGTAAAAACATCGGCATCTCTATGATAAAACCTTTCCACCTGCCCCTGTGATGACCTTTTTAGGTTATGAATTGATAAACTTGTTACATGTAATCAACTGATACCCATCTGTCTCCAGAAACCAAAGATCACGCTTCATAATCTTCAGTCCATCATTGGTACTCTCAATTTTGCTTGTGGCGTCGTTCTTCCAGGACGAGGATTCCTTCATCGCCTCACCAGTCTCACAATTGGGTTGTCACATTTCCACCACCACATTCGACTTACCAAACAAGTAAAATCTGATTTGATTCTGTGGAGTCGGTTTCTTCGGCATTTCAATGGTCGCTCATTTTTCTTTCCGGACCGCTGTTTAAACTCCGACACACTCAATCTGTTTACTGACGCTGCTAGTATCGTGGGCTGTTTTAGTCTCTAAATGGTTTTATGGGGTTTGAAATGAGGAGTGGAAAGGAAAAAATATTACTCTACTTGAACTCTACCTTGTTGTCATTGCTGTTCAAATATGGAAATCTTTGCTTGCCAACAATTCTGTTTATATCCATACTGATAACAGGGTCCTAGTTGACATCATCAATAAGCAATCCTGCAAGGACTCTGACATTATGTGTTTGCTTCGTCGCCTGGTCCTCTACTGTCTCCACTTCAATATTTTGTTCCGTGCTCGTCACGTCCCTGGTCTTCCAAACAATTTATTTGATGCTCTTTCTCGCCAACAGGTGCAAAGTTTTCTCCAACTCGCACCCTATGCAGACGAAGCTCCAGAACAGGTACCGGAGCTACTGACATTAATAGACTAGGAGTAATATTGTCCATGTTAGTCAAAAGTGCTCTTTCTCCTTCTTCAGTTGAGGCTTACAGGCGCAATTGGAAACACTACATCGATTTCTCAACTGCTTGAAAAATCCACAGATCTTTTACAGTTTCAAGTACCAATTTGGCACTTTTCATTTCATACCTATTTGATAAAAGTTATGCACCATCTACTATATTTACATGTGTCTTGGCTATTGGTTATGTGCACAAACTGAATAACATCCCTGACCCATCTAATTCAAATGCTTCTGCAAACGCTTCATAAACATTTACCCACACTGATGCCAGATTACCAATTGATAAATGTATTCTACAAAAACTTGTTATAGTCATACGAAATTTCACTCACAAATTCTTTAACACTGCTCTATTTAAATCAATGTTTCTCCAAGCATTTGATGCATTCCTGCGGGTAGGGGAAATGGCGGGTCAACAACCAGATTGCGGAAACACAAACTTATGTCAGCTCTCTCAGGTTCTGATTAATGACACTTGTTTAGTAGTAGAGTTTAGGCATTTGTTACGGCATTATGTATTATCTTTAAATTATAATAGTTTTCATTTGGGTTTATAATCATTGTATTATAATTCCTTAGTTCAGTAGCCTACGCTATTTGTAAAGTACAAATCAACATGTTTACATGAGTCATGCTATGTCCAGGGAAAATCAATAAGTATGTCGGTCAGCTTAACCCACAATGGTGAATCACGTGCTGGTGGTTGCAGATTTTATGACCTTGAATCCTATGTCAACATCTTGTTGATTTGAAATAAGGTATTTTCATTGTAGTGCAAAGGCACTACAAGCAGTAACATGTGCGACCTAGTTTCTGATTGGTTACAGAAGGTTGTTGACAGGACTCATTCTAAGTCGTAGTATTAGAGTTTTAGAGACTATATAATGCCAATATAACTACTGAATGGGCATTCTTTGTAGTTCGCCAGAATCATAACGTTATTGAGGAAGATTTTTGTTGTTTGTAAAATCAACTGGTGAAAATCTATTATCTACATAGTACATTTTGGATTTCAGTACTATTCTTCAAGGAACTTAACAATATTCTACAGGAGTTTACCTGCGATTAATAACATTTGGATTTAAAACTGTTTCTTGTGGCATAACAACACATTAGTGACTTCATTCGGAATACTTTGGATTAACTTCCGGATTATCAAAATTCAATAGGACATTTAGGATTATTTAGGAATTTCTAAACTGTAAGTTATTTTTAATTCTTTCACTTCGTTTGTTTAAAATATTTAATATTTTAGGAAATTCAATTTATATTTTAGAAATTGTGAAAGCTTGTTTGAGTCGTTCTATCTTTTGTTACTATTTCTAACCCCTAGACGTAACACATTATAAACACTTCTTTCGCCTAAGTGTCTTGCCACAAAATGTGCAAGACCAGTGTCCTGTCCATGCACTGAGACAATATTTACAACTGCGAGGGTGTCATTCGGGACCACTCTTCCTTACCTGTGGTGGGTTGCCCATAACTAGGCAGGAGTTCAGCCAAACCTTGCGCACATCGCTCTTGCTATGCGGTTTTAAACCTCAATTCTTCAAGAGTCATAGTTTAGGATACGTGCAGCAACAGAGGCTGCTAAGCAGGGTCTGTCAGACAGTCAGATTCGGGTCCTTGGTAGGTTGAAGTCAGACGCCTTTAAGAAATACATCCGCCTTAGCGATATTGTAATTCAGTACTGACCATGATCGTTTTGCCCATCAACATAGGACTTTTTACTGTCCAGTTCTGCTTTGTATCTTTTCAGGTCCACAGACCGGAACAGCGGTCCACATAAAACAGGCACTCCCATTCATATGGATCTACAGACCGGAACAGCGGTCTACATAAAACAGGTACTCCCATTCATATGGGTCTACAGACCGGAACAGTGGTCCACATAAAACAGGTACTCCCATTCATATGGGTCTACAGACTGGAACAGCGGTCCACATAAAACAGATACTCCCATTCAAATGGGTCTACAGACCGGAACAGGGTCCACATGAAACAGGTACTCCCATTCATATGGGTCTACAGACCGGAACAGGGTCCACATGAAACAGGTACTCCCATTCATATGGGTCAACAGACCGGAACAGGGTCCACATGAAACAGGTACTCCCATTTGTAAGTTCTACAGACCGGAACAGCGGTCTACATAAAACAGGTACTTCCCTTCATATGTGTCTACAGATCGGAACAGCAGTCAACATAAAACAGGTACTCCCATTCATATGGGTCTGCAGACCGTAACAGCGGTCTACATAAAACAGGTACTCCACTTCATATGTGTCTACAGATCGGAACAGCGGTCCACACAAAACAGGTACTCCCATTCAAATTTGTCTAGAGACCGGAACGGGGTCCACATAAAAAAGGGTACTCCCATTCATATGGGTCTACAGACCGGAACAGGGTCCACATGAAACAGTTACTCCCATTCATTTGGGTCTACAGACCGGAACAGGGTCCACATGAAACAGGTACTCCCATTCATATGGAATCATTAAAGATGGGATAATCTTAAAGATACTTCAATATTCCAGTGGGATTTAGTGACTTTGTATATGGCCATTTCAGGACTTGTTCGTGTGCAGAATTCTGCATCTTATGAGAAAAACAGTTTGAAACACAACTTCTTTCCAGGACTGTATCTTTGACTTGTGCAAGACTAGTTATTGAGTATTCCTTTTTTATTTTATTTTTTATTTTGTATTTTATTTATTTATATATTTCATTATTTATTTATTTATTTTCTGCTGCAGGTCATCTTAATTTTGGTGCTACATTGAGAGTGCTGTAGATGTCTGAGCCCTCTCTGTGTGGTAGCTGAGACCAACATTTCCACCACTTTAACTTCATTAAGTCTGTAAAAAAAAGTGTTAATAGAGAAGCAATGCCATTTTGCAGTAACTTTACTATACCTTTGGGAGCCCCGGGTGGCCGAGTGGCCTAGTGGTCTAAGGCGCTTGCCTTTACAGATCACTGACATCTTACCTCTGTCCTCGTGGGTTCGAGTCTCGGGCTCGGCCAACGTGGATATGTGTGAAAGCTTGCCAGTAGCTTCCCGATAGTCGGTGATTCTTCTCTGGTTTTTCTCGGGTTCTTCCTCCACCAAATTTACTGGCCACCATGTATAGCCTATCATGTGCAAAAAAAATGGCGTTAAACCCATACCAACCAGCTATACCTCTGTATAGGTGCAGAATTTTGTTTTATATCATTATGCAATCTTTATTGAAAGTCACTAAAAGTGGCCTGCAGCGACAATCATGGAGTATGTTATTTTTGCATCCTTAATTCTGAAGTCTATCTATCCTCAAATTGCAGTTTCATTCTTTAATTCAATTATCTGTCTCCTGGGTCTTGCTGTCCTTCCTGCTATACGCAAACACCTAAGCATAAAATACCTGTAATGTTAAGGTAAATTCAACAGTGCACAAAAAGCAATGCCCCCCAAAAAGACAACAAATAGTTAGAATATGTACTGAACGAAACAATTGTATCAGTCAATATTTATCAATATATATTCAGCTTTCAATATAAATCTTGTGTGTAGGAATTATTGCTCGACAATAAGCCCAAACTCGTCTTCTATAAATTATATACATCTATTTCTTTTTACGTCGAGTAATCTTCGCGCAATGTTGCCCACAAGCTTCATGGGACGTACGGACAAACAGAGCCGAGGAAGGACAGAATCCGATCTAAATGTCCCAGCTGCAAGATAAAGGTTTAGAAAAATATTTTGTTATTTACAAAGTAGGACACGTTAATGTTATATATATATATATATATATATATATATATATATATATATATATATATATATATATATATTTATATATATATACCGTAGTTTTAACAAATTAGGACATGTTAATGTTATATATATCATAATTTTCACACAGTAATACTCCTTTAAAGTTATATATACCATAGTTTTTACAAATTAGGAGACGTTAATGTTATAGATACCATAATTTTCACACAGTAATACTCCTTTAAAGTTATATATACCGTCGTTTTAACAAATCAAATTAGGACACGTTAATGTTATATATACCATAATTTCACACAGTAATACCCCTTTAAAGTTATATATAGGACACGTTAATGTTATATGTACCATAATTTCACACAGTAATACTCCTTTAAAGTTATATATACCATAATTTTCACACAGTAATACTCCTTTAAAGTTATATATACCATAATTTTCACACAGTAATACTCCTTTAAAGTTATATATACCATAATTTTCACACAGTAATACTCCTTTAAAGTTATATATACCATAATTTTAACACAGTAATACTCCTTTAATGTTATATATATATCATAATTTTCACACATTAATACTCCATTAATGTTATATATACCATAATTTTCACACAGTAATACTCCTTTAAAGTTATATATACCGTCGTTTTCACAAATTAGGACACGTTAATGTTATATATACCATAATTTCACACAGTAATACCCCTTTAAAGTTATATATAGAACACGTTAATGTTATATGTACCATAATTTCACACAGTAATACTCCTTTAAAGTTATATATACCATAATTTTCACACAGTAATACTCCTTTAAAGTTATATATACCATAATTTTCACACAGTAATACTCCTTTAAAGTTATATATACCATAATTTTCACACAGTAATACTCCTTTAAAGTTATATATACCATAATTTTAACACAGTAATACTCCTTTAATGTTATATATATATCATAATTTTCACACATTAATACTCCATTAATGTTATATATACCATAATTTTCACACAGTAATACTCCTTTAAAGTTATATATATCATAATTTTCACACAGTAATACTCCTTTAAAGTTATATATACCGTAGTTTTTGAACGTTTCCCGACATAATATATAAAGTGCATATTTCTGTCCCATATAAAAAGTTAGACTTACACCTTGTTTGTTTACACATTTTTGGTCTTTAGAAATTACAGAGCGTACAATGATTGATTAAAATAATAATTTTGTTGAAGCCTCGATTTGATTCCACTTGTCACTGCCATCTTTTTCCCGAACTCGCCAAAACTGTCATATACATCATCAAACGAAACAACCTATCTGTAACAGAAGCCATGTGCTTTAACGTGGTATATGATGGATCGGATCACATGACTGCTTTCCTGCTAGGTAGAATCTATCTGACTAAAATGGGGGTGCACATTTATTTGGCACTAAGTCTGGCCATTATATGAAGGTTACTTGCTGATATTTCAGGTGATATATATGAAGTTAAGCGGCTGAAAGACTCGCTTAAAATAGTAAATCCAATGGACGTAGAATCAAGTCAAGATACCTTCAATAAATCTTCCACCCCTATGAATGATGACAGTAAACGCACCATACCTGGCTTTTTAACATGCTGTTTGGAAAATACATCGGATGACTAGCTTCGGTACTCTACGATAGGTTAAAGCTCTAAATGTTTTATTAGCACATAGTGAAGAATAGCTGGAAAGTAATCTCTAATTAAAACAGAAAAAAAATGTTGTTTTTGTTTATGATGGTTTTAACGGCAATTTTAGCACGTTATTCGCCATATCATGCCGAGGAAATAGGAGCTAAGTGCCTTCCCCGAGGACACACTGAGGCAGCCAACCCAGGATGGCCTAGGCGGGTATCGAACCCGCGATGCGTGGATTACGAGTCCGACGCTATACCAACTGAGCTAATTAAATTGGTCAGTAAGACACTGTTTAATCTACAAATGTATCAGAACAAATGACAAAGTCATTTTATATTCAGTTAATGTAGTCAAAATTATCGGCAGCATTTAACTGTCGAGGGGGGTGGGGTACGGCACATAAACACAAGTAGGTTATTTAGTGAGGAGGCAAATTGAAGTAAGGTGCTTGAAAATAGACCTGTATTATATTTTTTTTTTTAGCAAGAAACTAAAAACCAAGGATAAAAACCAAAATACATGCAAGATACTTTCAGTGCATTTACGTCATTGAAATCCCTTATGTTAGCGATGGAAAAAACTTGAGAACAACTTAAAAATTCCATTATTCTAATTGTAAATTTAAAAAGAAATTACAGAATATCAATTTCTTTTGTGTTAGCTTGAACTTGGGCTTCATTCTCAAAATGGAAGAGAATATATATCAAGAGTGTAGATGAGACACAATATATAAAACATTTATAAAAATTAACATGTTTTGGAACACAACATTTTCGTGCAAATTGAGGTTTCACTGAAATAATATTTAAAAAGCAAAAAGAGAAAACAAATTGTATTTACCTACATTAACCTAATAGACACTACTCGATAAGTTCATTTAATATCGCAATTAAAGAGAGACGAATAAGCTTTCATTTAGGTACGAAACGGAGACCATAAACTGGAAATTTGCTTAAATTTAAAAGAAACAAAAATATTATAAATGCAACTCGTTGCTTTTTCAAGAATTACAGTGCAAATTATAGCAATTCACTCTCAAAAACATTACATTTTCAAAAAATCTCTTACTACAAATGCATTAAAAATTAAATTATGCCGTTCTTTCCTATATTCAATTTTGGAAATCAGACAAATTAAATGGGTTTGAGTCGTTGAAACGAAGTGACATAGTTTGATTCTATCGGTGGAAAAGGCTGTTTCTGTCAGGAACGTGTCATTTCTATATTCATAGCGCAGGAAACGCGATTCTAAGTATCACTGATATTGCACATAAAATGTAATGAAACATTGATATTGTATATCGACTGTGATATAAGAAACATTGATATTGTATATCGACTGTTATATAAGAGAAGTAGGCACACCGACAAAAAGCAATCAATTTTAAAAGCTATAGCATTATGGACACACTGAATGAACCTGTTAATAACCATCACCAGACCTTCCAGATATCATGTGAATCCAAAGAAAACGGTCATTATTAAATCCGTAAATACGGCATCGACTATAATGCAAAGATACTGCAGTATGTAACTTTGCAATAAAAACCGACTTACGATTGTGCTAATTCCTGACAACTCTATGAAAACTGCTGGAAGACAATATCATTATGTCATATGAGCAATACACATTATCCATATGTATGATTGGAGCTTATAATTTTATTATTTACCACTGTACAAGTTGATAAAACAATTCGAGCATATTACTTGTCTTGCTAAATGACAAATCTGAATTATGTGCATTTTAAGCTTGATCGATTTCAGTCCATAATGCACAATTAGGAAATATTAGTGGTCATGAAATTGCCACATACATTCTCGTTAATTCTAAGTTGGTACGGTTTTAAACAGGACAAATGGACTGATGAACAGGTAGACGAAAATCATCAGTCCTTCTGCTTTTTCGAAGGGATACTAATACTGATAAGGGATCAGAGATTTTATTTTCTCTGCATACACGATGAGATTATACTTGGAATCTCCACTAACTTTGCTAACAAACTAAACTGATTCCAGTGTAGAGACAAGTAAAATATACATTTTATTTCTTTGAATAGTGTTGCTGGGTTCCATTGAAGAAGAAGCAAACGACAATGACATAGAAATGAAAGAAAGAACTTTTATTATACACCTACCAATTTTCTACCCAAGAAAGAGCCAGAATTTTACCATCATTTCCTACAAGCAGGAAAACGATACTATCGTTTTCCAAATCCGTATCACCATACTCTCAAACGAGGCTGAGACTACTTCATCCTCTAGATTTCCTGGTGACAATAGCAGCGCCCCTAGTGATGGAATGCCAATACTAGCAGTAAACAAAGCTCTCACAGCGACATTAATTAAGAAACCTTGCGTTTTATGTAAAATATCTGAAGGTCTAAACCATCTTTTTGCAACAACAACAATAAAAAAGCATTTTCCCTTTATTTTGAAGTAGTAAAATATTGCCAAAATGTTCGTCTGAAACAAGATCATATTCGGAAATCGCGTACCAAAACATTACAGTTGTACAGTACAACCCATTTACGGAAATTCATAAATGGTAACGTTAGTGAGTTTCACGCATAATGGATGAATTTGAAATTATAAATGAGTAATATTCTCTGCAACAAATCTGTACCATCAAGTTCCAACAATTTCTCCAATCCTGTTGTAAATAACTGTTAAAATAATGTTGTCATTCCCATGTCAAGTTCTCATCGGAGCCTTTCACAATGTCCCGCCAGAAACAGTTCAACCGCATTCAATCTGGCCTCTGAAAGAAACTTCCAGTCATTCAGCTGGTGAAAACTTCCATGATGCAAAATTTCAGAACTGCACAATAACTGTAAATCACATATACGAATAGTCTGCCCTCAAGCATCGAAGAATTCGTGTTATTGTCAGTGATGGTAGTCAAACTGAGCTAGCGTTGTTTCACAAACTTCATTCATAAAACTAATATTCATGCGCATGTCAGCCTTTCAAAAAGTAATTCGGTTTATGCTTTAAGATGAAGTTCGTATTATAGAGGTTGAAATGTTCAGCAATTTCTTGTGTTTTTCAACTACATATAGTGATTTTATTAAATTATCTGAAAATTGAAAGGTATATAACAAAAATATCATTATTACAGTAATGCGATTTTGATTGCTAGATCACGTCTCATTGTCAGCATAAAAATCCGGATCATGACTCAACGCTTCGCATCTCGTAATGATCCGGATTTTCTAATGCTGCCAACTCAACGTGATCTAGCAATCAAGATCGCGTTACTGTGATAATACTATATATGTATCAGTCTCCATATATGTGCATCTACCACCAAACTTTACTACGATTTTATGATATATCTTTGATACTAAGTTGTAAACATCCCTTCAATATTGATTTTTCTATTAGAGAAAAGTCTCTAACAAAAACAGTTACTTCTATAGCCTTCTCTCTCTCTCTCACTCTCTCTCTCTCTTGTGACTGAAAATGGAAAGTTAAAAATATAAATTAAACAGGAATAGGCATGACCAAGCAAAGAACAAGTAGTTCTTAAACCGTCAAGTAATGTACCCTAAATGTTTAACTCAGTTCTCGGGAATATTTTTCTGTTAAGTACATAAAGGAAAAAATTATCAGGCATTCTCTTGCACGTTTAATGCTACCTCTCTCTGTCACTCAGTACTTATTAAAAAATGTAGCCTTTTCATTGATTAATTAATTGATTGATTGATTGATTGACAGAGAGAGAGAGAGAGAGTTTGCTTTACGACAAATACCAATTGCAGTCCTGCTCTACCGATATCAGGTATTATATGTATCGATATTTTTCTTGAGGTATCGTTTTTGCAGCTATATAATGATTGATTAATTTGTTGACTTATTTATCTAGCTATAACTATTTACATTGCATTTCGAAAATTCAACAATTTAGTTCTTTCAATTATGATGCTATCGGACAATGAAAATTTAAATTATGGTTTTATAAAAAAACAAAAAAAAGTAAAAAGTGTAGAATAACAGAGGCGGCACGAGGGTTCGAGGCAATGTTTTTTAGTGGCGCCCCTACCGAAGTGCCCGGGGTCAATGCTCTTTAGTGGCGACCCTACTTTGCTACAGAGAACAGTTTATAAGTCAGTTGCTAATCATCGTCTTCCGTCCTCCTCCCCCCCCCCCCCCCCCCCGCAATATAAGTCTTGTGAAGAATTGCCCTCGTTTCACTTAGGTGAAGGTGAAATACTATGAAAATTTAAGAAGCAAAAAGATACAGTGGAATAAATCAATGACATTTTGAAAACTTCCTTTTAAACGGCAAATAATGTAAAGAAGTATTTATATGCTGAAGTTAAAACAGACATGTTGAAGTTAAATTTTACGCACTATCAAAGTCGGTTAATTATGTCTCGAGACATATAAGCTTTAAAAATTTCAGGGGAGATCATTTTGGTCAATCTCATTAATATTCATGAGTTTTGATGATGTAATAGAAGAGATAACATTTTTTTTTTAATGATCTCTTACAATACAAATGAAAGGTAATTTTGATGCATTTTTTAAAATAGACAGATAGGGAAGATGGTGCCACACATTCAGATAGTTACTTGGATAATTTTAGCAGCACCGAATGTTGAAATTTAAATGATTTAAATAAAATTTAAATTTCTTCAAATCTCAACATTATACCTGATTGACCTTATTCATATATTACAAGATGTGTTTGAAATGTTGTGCTAACTAATTATATATTTAAATCGAAGGTTTGTTTTCGTTCATGTTTCCAGAAATCTTAAATGTAAATTTTTAACAACTTAATTTAAGCTGTAATTTTTGTTAGCAATGTAATATAATAGTTATTCCTTCTCATTTACAAATGTATTTATTTAAAGTTGAATATAATTTATATGTATTTTCTTGAAAAGAAAATAAAAAGAAAAAGTCTTAAGTACTGTTAAAGAAAATTTTAATTATTTCAAATTAGAATTCCTCATCTGTGATGTCATCAAAAGTCATTAAAAGGTAAACGCTTTTGATGAGTTATCTCCTCTGAAAAATCTTTAAAATCCGCTATAATTGATATCGATCTGCAAATAGTCTTATATTTAAAATTGGTAAGTTTTTGGCAGATGAATCCAGCTAGATGTGCGCAGAATAGATCCTAATAAAACGATAGGTGTTGAAAACAACACTCAACGACGTTTCAACCATCAATTCCTGCCACCTTTTTAGTGAAAAAATCATTTGGTTTCAATAACCTCAAAATATTGCTTACGTTACTATTACTGATGATACATTATAGAGCCTTTGTGACGCCGTTGGAGTAATTATGACATAATAACAACCACAGGCTTGAGGGCAGTTTCCACTGTTTACATTCCATACCTTCACAGTGGGTTAACTCACTTGCGTATAATAATACCACTGCCATAACGCTGTAAATCTGGCAGAAAAACGTCACCTAAAGAAAACCGTACGCTTTTGTAACTGCATCAAACACAATTTAGATTGCATGTGCTGCGATATTTTCCCTACAATGTCTTAGTGAAGAATGGGAAAGCTTTACCCAATACGTAGGAGGAAAAATTCAGGAATGGTTCTCTCCTGAAATCTCAAATGGATAAAACACTGTACTTACCATCATTTGTATCCAAAGTATGAATGAATAAATAAATGAGTGAATGTATTATGTAAGATAAAGCTGTCATGCCAGCATGGTCAAATAAAATAAAGACCATTTTCTCTTTCTTTCGTATATCCTCCTTACTCAAAACAAACAATCATCAATGCATACATCTATTTATCAATCAATCAATCAATAAACTAATCCCATTTTATCCATGCAACCAGCAAGCCAGATATGTCATGCTAATGTACATTTCTCTATGGATGTAGGTAGGTGGGTGGGTGTGCAGGGCATATCATTATACCTGTAATTATTCCATATCAATATTTCAACTGTAGCATGCAGTTTGGAAATTCACCATGTCCAAAACAATTCCCATATCCTATGCAGTACTGCCTATTTGTTCTTGATATGATGGGGTTCCAGGCTGAGGTGATCCGCATTCACACACAAACTATTGTGGCATAAATGCAATGCATCTAACTCTTTTGGAATGTTTACACTTCTCATCTTTACCATGAATGCCAGTCTATGGATATGTTTCTTTTTCCAAATGTTAGTCTCAGGGTCCCTATATGACAATAGCCCATATAACCTATTTGATGTTACATTGCCTGTCCAAAGTATCCAAATACTGTTAGGTGCTGGCACAGAATTGAACAAGATTTTCTGACAGAATTTCAAAAATATCCACCTTTGTAACTTGTATAAGATGTAGAAATACATACATGGTGATAATAATGAATATCAACCCCATAGGCTCTATACATGTGCATTTTTTTTACAAAAATTTTAACATTTTAATTTTATTTTAAAAATAACTTTAAATTTTTTAAAATATTTAAAAAAATTTATTTTTAATTTGATAGTTCTATTTTTAAAGTCAATATACACAAAATGTCCAAATTTCATGCATCTACCTTGAATAATAAACTCAGGATAACAATTTAAACTTTTATAACCTTCCTACTGACAGTCAGGCCTCAGACCACAATTAATTTTCCTATATAGTCTCTACATTTGTTTGTCAGTAGTGAACTTTCCACTGTGTCCAAATCCTAATAAATCATATGATGCTGTAAAGTATCTTCAAAGATGAACTCACGCTGAAGTTCTTGTCATAGGTTAACCGGCATTCTTATGAATGGCTGGACTGTAAACAAAGCAACATGCAATGAGTCACAGATTTCACTTCCGGATCAGCACCAATGCCTCATTACTCACTGTGCACTGTCGCCAAAATACACACAGACAACCACACTATAATGCTCATTTTTCTAAACAATAGCCAATTTCCTTTAAATCAATACTAAGAATGACTAAATCTAATGCATACATCACCACCAAAATGAGAGAGGAAAAAAGGATCTAAAAATAGACTCGGACTACATTCGTAGGTACTGAACCGGAAGTATTAATTGTGTCCTGATTCCTATCAGGGTCAGAAATTTTCACCTGAATGGAAAAAAACTACAATATATGTGTCTGAAATACTGCTGCAAAGTTTCAATGAATTTGATGCATGCATATACATTTTATCTGACACCATTGTATTACAAACAGTATGAATTTCAAAATGGCCGACTGTGAACAATGCACAAAACTTCAAGTTGAATGGTGAATTTATTCATTAAGATAAACACTTGAAGTATTGTAGTTAGTTTTTAGTCCTCATACAAATCTGGAAATGACTAGAAATTAAACCTGGCTGCTAAACTCTCAGTGGAGAGTCCATTTTAAAATATGATACATATTTTTATTTAAAAATTTGAATTTAAATTACATTTTTATGAAAATTTAAAAAAACTCAAGTTGACAAATTTTGTTCTTTTGCAACATGTCTCCAATCCCAGTTATATAAGGGGGAGAGAGGATAATTCTTGTACTTTTACATGCAGTTATTTTAACTGAAACCATGAAATGGTACACTAAGAAAAAGAAAACTTTTTTTAAACCAGGAAATATTCCACATAACAAAGGGGTCAGATTTCTGACTGATGATAGTTTACCAAGTTCCAGTGCTGCATCTGCTCAAGTGACCAGAAGAATGGATGCAGACAAGTTCTCTCTCATGGCAGTGACAAAGCTGACAGGTGGGAGTCTCCACTCAGTTGTGGCACCAGACTGTAATGGCACACCTGGGTCTGCTAGAATACTACGGCCATCATCCAAAGCAAGACTGACCCTGAAAGAGACAGAAGTGAATCAGCATGAGGGGACACGTATGATCTGTATGAATAAAAATGTTGAAATGTGGAATGATATCATCCATCGTAATGGCAATCAAGACAACAGATGTGCGAGTCCTGATCTCAAACTGTGCAGTTCTGCAACTTTTAGTGAAAAATATGTTTCTGGGAATAAGAACAAGAGAAGGAAAAAAGCTTAAGCAGACAATTCTCAGTCAAGATGTTAAAGTCCGCTGCAGTTTTGATCTTCAAACAAATGATGGAAGACACCGGTGGTGATGTTAGAATTATCCAATGTCAACTTCCCCAAGTACTGGATGCTGCTCTGCAGTGTTATTCTGGGGACTGCAACAAATGTCAGCATTATTCTAAGGTTTGGGGGGGAGGGGGCAGTACTAACAGTTGGTGGATATGATTTGCATTTCTCGGACTTCATCAAGTGACTCATCTAAACATGACAGAAAGTGATAAGAATATTCTCCTGGAAGTGCTGAAAATGAAACTTTCCTGTGATGTTGTACAAAGACTGCAACTTAATACAAACATGCAGAAATGTGAGACTGTGAACAGATCAATCAGTGTTTCCATACCTAAAAATGTCAACTATTCAAGTAACTTTGAGGCAAGAGTGCATTCAACAATACACAGACTCAATAACAGACTTGGATCATCTCTGAAAACAAAAGTAAAACACTTGGGGGTATACTTTCAGCAAGTACTCTGAGATCACTGGATCAAATGGATAAAACACTGTACTTACCATCATTTGTATCCAAAGTATCCGGAAAACAGGAAATGTGTACTGGAAAGACAGGGATATATGATACAGGCTCATCTAAGGTACAGAACTCAGCCCAGAACAGGAAGTCATACTGCACAGTCCTTCCAAGGGTGATCACTCCTATGCACAGGTTCACCAGGAGCCAAGGACACTGCAGACAGAAAAGAGGATCTTAGTCCATGTACAAAAGGACAGTGCTCAAAAGACACAATGAAAAACACATCATACAGAAAGGAAAACTGTCGTGGGGAAATCCGTAGGTAACACAACGCATGTTATGTGCAGTTGTGTTACCTGCTACCACCTGATGAGACCTATGGAGAGGTCGAAACAGTTTTTTAGAAACATGAAGACATAAATAAAGAAATAAAATTTAAAAAAATTTTTTTTTAAATAATAACATATTCTAACATAACATGAACTGACTGACTGGCTGACTGACTAAATGAATGAATGAATGAATGAATGAATGAACGTAATGAATGAATAAATAAATGAGTGAATGTATTATGTAAGATAAAACTGTCATGCCAGCATGGTCAAATAAAATAAAGACCATTTTCTCTTTTATTCTTATATCCTCCTTACTCAAAACAAACAATCATCAATGCATACATCTATTTATCAATCAATCAATCAATAAACTAATCCCATTTTATCCATGCAACCAGCAAGCCAGATATGTCATGCTAATGTACATTTCTCTATGGATGTAGGTAGGTGGGTGGGTGTGCAGGGCATATCATTATACCTGTAATTATTCCATATCAATATTTCAACTGTAGCATGCAGTTTGGAAATTCACCATGTCCAAAACAATTCCCATATCCTATGCAGTACTGCCTATTTGTTCTTGATATGATGGGGTTCCAGGCTGAGGTGATCCGCATTCACACACAAACTATTGTGGCATAAATGCGATGCATCTAACTCTTTTGGAATGTTTACACTTCTCATCTTTACCATGAATGCCAGTCTATGGACATGTTTCTTTTTCCAAATGTTAGTCTCAGGGTCCCTATATGACAATAGCCCATATAACCAACCTATTTGATGTTACATTGCCTGTCCAAAGTATCCAAATACTGTTAGGTACTGGCACAGAATTGAACAAGATTTTCTGACAGAATTTCAAAAATATCCACCTTTGTAATTTGTATAAGATATAGAAATACATACATGGTGATAATAATGAATATCAACCCCATAGGCTCTATACATGTGCATTTTTTTACAAAAATTTTAACATTTTAATTTTATTTTCAAAATAACTTTAAATTTTTTAAAATATTTAAAAAAATTTATTTTTAATTTGATAGTTCTATTTTTAAAGTCAATATACACAAAATGTCCAAATTTCATGCATCTACCTTGAATAATAAACTCAGGATAACAATTTAAACTTTTATAACCTTCCTACTGACAGTCAGGCCTCAGACCACAATTAATTTTCCTATATAGTCTCTACATTTGTTTGTCAGTAGTGAACTTTCCACTGTGTCCAAATCCTAATAAATCATATGATGCTGTAAAGTATCTTCAAAGATGAACTCACGCTGAAGTTCTTGTCATAGGTTAACCGGCATTCTTATGAATGGCTGGACTGTAAACAAAGCAACATGCAATGAGTCACAGATTTCACTTCCGGATCAGCACCAATGCCTCATTACTCACTGTGCACTGTCGCCAAAATACACACAGACAACCACACTATAATGCTCATTTTTCTAAACAATAGCCAATTTCCTTTAAATCAATACTAAGAATGACTAAATCTAATGCATACATCACCACCAAAATGAGAGAGGAAAAAAGGATCTAAAAATAGACTCGGACTACATTCGTAGGTACTGAACCGGAAGTATTAATTGTGTCCTGATTCCTATCAGGGTCAGAAATTTTCACCTGAATGGAAAAAAACTACAATATATGTGTCTGAAATACTGCTGCAAAGTTTCAATGAATTTGATGCATGCATATACATTTTATCTGACACCATTGTATTACAAACAGTATGAATTTCAAAATGGCCGACTGTGAACAATGCACAAAACTTCAAGTTGAATGGTGAATTTATTCATTAAGATAAACACTTGAAGTATTGTAGTTAGTTTTTAGTCCTCATACAAATCTGGAAATGACTAGAAATTAAACCTGGCTGCTAAACTCTCAGTGGAGAGTCCATTTTAAAATATGATACATATTTTTATTTAAAAATTTGAATTTAAATTACATTTTTATGAAAATTTAAAAAAACTCAAGTTGACAAATTTTGTTCTTTTGCAACATGTCTCCAATCCCAGTTATATAAGGGGGAGAGAGGATAATTCTTGTACTTTTACATGCAGTTATTTTAACTGAAACCATGAAATGGTACACTAAGAAAAAGAAAACTTTTTTTAAACCAGGAAATATTCCACATAACAAAGGGGTCAGATTTCTGACTGATGATAGTTTACCAAGTTCCAGTGCTGCATCTGCTCAAGTGACCAGAAGAATGGATGCAGACAAGTTCTCTCTCATGGCAGTGACAAAGCTGACAGGTGGGAGTCTCCACTCAGTTGTGGCACCAGACTGTAATGGCACACCTGGGTCTGCTAGAATACTACGGCCATCATCCAAAGCAAGACTGACCCTGAAAGAGACAGAAGTGAATCAGCATGAGGGGACACGTATGATCTGTATGAATAAAAATGTTGAAATGTGGAATGATATCATCCATCGTAATGGCAATCAAGACAACAGATGTGCGAGTCCTGATCTCAAACTGTGCAGTTCTGCAACTTTTAGTGAAAAATATGTTTCTGGGAATAAGAACAAGAGAAGGAAAAAAGCTTAAGCAGACAATTCTCAGTCAAGATGTTAAAGTCCGCTGCAGTTTTGATCTTCAAACAAATGATGGAAGACACCGGTGGTGATGTTAGAATTATCCAATGTCAACTTCCCCAAGTACTGGATGCTGCTCTGCAGTGTTATTCTGGGGACTGCAACAAATGTCAGCATTATTCTAAGGTTTGGGGGGGAGGGGGCAGTACTAACAGTTGGTGGATATGATTTGCATTTCTCGGACTTCATCAAGTGACTCATCTAAACATGACAGAAAGTGATAAGAATATTCTCCTGGAAGTGCTGAAAATGAAACTTTCCTGTGATGTTGTACAAAGACTGCAACTTAATACAAACATGCAGAAATGTGAGACTGTGAACAGATCAATCAGTGTTTCCATACCTAAAAATGTCAACTATTCAAGTAACTTTGAGGCAAGAGTGCATTCAACAATACACAGACTCAATAACAGACTTGGATCATCTCTGAAAACAAAAGTAAAACACTTGGGGGTATACTTTCAGCAAGTACTCTGAGATCACTGGATCAAATGGATAAAACACTGTACTTACCATCATTTGTATCCAAAGTATCCGGAAAACAGGAAATGTGTACTGGAAAGACAGGGATATATGATACAGGCTCATCTAAGGTACAGAACTCAGCCCAGAACAGGAAGTCATACTGCACAGTCCTTCCAAGGGTGATCACTCCTATGCACAGGTTCACCAGGAGCCAAGGACACTGCAGACAGAAAAGAGGATCTTAGTCCATGTACAAAAGGACAGTGCTCAAAAGACACAATGAAAAACACATCATACAGAAAGGAAAACTGTCGTGGGGAAATCCGTAGGTAACACAACGCATGTTATGTGCAGTTGTGTTACCTGCTACCACCTGATGAGACCTATGGAGAGGTCGAAACAGTTTTTTAGAAACATGAAGACATAAATAAAGAAATAAAATTTAAAAAATTTTTTTTTAAAATAATAACATATTCTAACATAACATGAACTGACTGACTGGCTGACTGACTAAATGAATGAATGAATGAATGAATGAATGAATGAACGTAATGAATGAATAAATAAATGAGTGAATGTATTATGTAAGATAAAACTGTCATGCCAGCATGGTCAAATAAAATAAAGACCATTTTCTCTTTCTTTCTTATATCCTCCTTACTCAAAACAAACAATCATCAATGCATACATCTATTTATCAATCAATCAATCAATAAACTAATCCCATTTTATCCATGCAACCAGCAAGCCAGATATGTCATGCTAATGTACATTTCTCTATGGATGTAGGTAGGTGGGTGGGTGTGCAGGGCATATCATTATACCTGTAATTATTCCATATCAATATTTCAACTGTAGCATGCAGTTTGGAAATTCACCATGTCCAAAACAATTCCCATATCCTATGCAGTACTGCCTATTTGTTCTTGATATGATGGGGTTCCAGGCTGAGGTGATCCGCATTCACACACAAACTATTGTGGCATAAATGCGATGCATCTAACTCTTTTGGAATGTTTACACTTCTCATCTTTACCATGAATGCCAGTCTATGGACATGTTTCTTTTTCCAAATGTTAGTCTCAGGGTCCCTATATGACAATAGCCCATATAACCAACCTATTTGATGTTACATTGCCTGTCCAAAGTATCCAAATACTGTTAGGTACTGGCACAGAATTGAACAAGATTTTCTGACAGAATTTCAAAAATATCCACCTTTGTAATTTGTATAAGATATAGAAATACATACATGGTGATAATAATGAATATCAACCCCATAGGCTCTATACATGTGCATTTTTTTACAAAAATTTTAACATTTTAATTTTATTTTAAAAATAACTTTAAATTTTTTAAAATATTTAAAAAATTTTATTTTTAATTTGATAGTTCTATTTTTAAAGTCAATATACACAAAATGTCCAAATTTCATGCATCTATCTTGAATAATAAACTCAGGATAACAATTTAAACTTTTATAACCTTCCTACTGACAGTCAGGCCTCAGACCACAATTAATTTTCCTATATAGTCTCTACATTTGTTTGTCAGTAGTGAACTTTCCACTGTGTCCAAATCCTAATAAATCATATGTTGCTGTAAAGTATCTTCAAAGATGAACTCACGCTGAAGTTCTTGTCATAGGTTAACCGGCATTCTTATGAATGGCTGGACTGTAAACAAAGCAACATGCAATGAGTCACAGATTTCACTTCCGGATCAGCACCAATGCCTCATTACTCACTGTACACTGTCGCCAAAATACACACAGACAACCACACTATAATGCTCATTTTTCTAAACAATAGCCAATTTCCTTTAAATCAATACTAAGAATGACTAAATCTAATGCATACATCACCACCAAAATGAGAGAGGAAAAAAGGATCTAAAAATAGACTCGGACTACATTCGTAGGTACTGAACCGGAAGTATTAATTGTGTCCTGATTCCTATCAGGGTCAGAAATTTTCACCTGAATGGAAAAAAACTACAATAAATGTGTCTGAAATACTGCTGCAAAGTTTCAATGAATTTGATGCATGCATATACATTTTATCTGACACCATTGTATTACAAACAGTATGAATTTCAAAATGGCCGACTGTGAACAATGCACAAAACTTCAAGTTGAATGGTGAATTTATTCATTAAGATAAACACTTGAAATATTGTAGTTAGTTTTTAGTCCTCATACAAATCTGGAAATGACTAGAAATTAAACCTGGCTGCTAAACTCTCAGTGGAGAGTCCATTTTAAAATATGATACATATTTTTATTTAAAAATTTGAATTTAAATTACATTTTTATGAAAATTTAAAAAAACTCAAGTTGACAAATTTTGTTCTTTTGCAACATGTCTCCAATCCCAGTTATATAAGGGGGAGAGAGGATAATTCTTGTACTTTTACATGCAGTTATTTTAACTGAAACCATGAAATGGTACACTAAGAAAAGGAAAACATTTTTTAAACCAGGAAATATTCCACATAACAAAGGGGTCAGATTTCTGACTGATGATAGTTTACCAAGTTCCAGTGCTGCATCTGCTCAAGTGACCAGAAGAATGGATGCAGACAAGTTCTCTCTCATGGCAATGACGAAGCTGACAGGTGGGAGTCTCCACTCAGTTGTGGCACCAGACTGTAATGGCACACCTGGGTCTGCTAGAATACTACGGCCATCATCCAAAGCAAGACTGACCCTGAAAGAGACAGAAGTGAATCAGCATGAGGGGACACGTATGATCTGTATGAATAAAAATGTTGAAATGTGGAATGATATCATCCATCGTAATGGCAATCAAGACAACAGATGTGCGAGTCCTGATCTCAAACTGTGCAGTTCTGCAACTTTTAGTGAAAAATATGTTTCTGGGAATAAGAACAAGAGAAGGAAAAAAGCTTAAGCAGACAATTCTCAGTCAAGATGTTAAAGTCCGCTGCAGTTTTGATCTTCAAACAAATGATGGAAGACACCGGTGGTGATGTTAGAATTATCCAATGTCAACTTCCCCAAGTACTGGATGCTGCTCTGCAGTGTTATTCTGGGGACTGCAACAAATGTCAGCATTATTCTAAGGTTTGGGGGGGAGGGGGCAGTACTAACAGTTGGTGGATATGATTTGCATTTCTCGGACTTCATCAAGTGACTCATCTAAACATGACAGAAAGTGATAAGAATATTCTCCTGGAAGTGCTGAAAATGAAACTTTCCTGTGATATTGTACAAAGACTGCAACTTAATACAAACATGCAGAAATGTGAGACTGTGAACACATCAATCAGTGTTTCTGTACCTAAAAATGTCAACTATTCAAGAAACTTTGAGGCAAGAGTGCATTCAACAATACACAGACTCAATAACAGACTTGGATCATCTCTGAAAACAAAAGTAAAACACTTGGGGGTATACTTTCAGCAAGTACTCTGAGATCACTGGATCAAATGGATAAAACACTGTACTTACCATCATTTGTATCCAAAGTATCCGGAAAACAGGAAATGTGTACTGGAAAGACAGGGATATATGATACAGGCTCATCTAAGGTACAGAACTCAGCCCAGAACAGGAAGTCATGCTGCACAGTCCTTCCAAGGGTGATCACTCCTATGCACAGGTTCACCAGGAGCCAAGGACACTGCAGACAGAAAAGAGGATCTTAGTCCATGTACAAAAGGACAGTGCCCAAAGGACACAATGAAAAATACATCATACAGAAAGGAAAACTGTCGTGGGGAAATCTGTAGGTAACACAACGCATGTTATGTGCAGTTGTGTTACCTGCTACCACCTGATGAGACCTATGGAGAGGTCGAAACAGTTTTTTAGAAACATGAAGACATAAATATAGAAATAAAATTTAAAAAAATTTTTTTTTAAATAATAACATATTCTAACATAACATGAACTGACTGACTGGCTGACTGACTGACTGAATGAATGAATGAACGTAATGAATGAATAAATAAATGAGTGAATGTATTATGTAAGATAAAGCTGTCATGCCAGCATGGTCAAATAAAATAAAGACCATTTTCTCTTTCTTTCTTATATCCTCCTTACTCAAAACAAACAATCATCAATGCATACATCTATTTATCAATCAATCAATCAATAAACTAATCCCATTTTATCCATGCAACCAGCAAGCCAGATATGTCATGCTAATGTACATTTCTCTATGGATGTAGGTAGGTGGGTGGGTGTGCAGGGCATATCATTATACCTGTAATTATTCCATATCAATATTTCAACTGTAGCATGCAGTTTGGAAATTCACCATGTCCAAAACAATTCCCATATCCTATGCAGTACTGCCTATTTGTTCTTGATATGATGGGGTTCCAGGCTGAGGTGATCCGCATTCACACACAAACTATTGTGGCATAAATGCAATGCATCTAACTCTTTTGGAATGTTTACACTTCTCATCTTTACCATGAATGCCAGTCTATGGACATGTTTCTTTTTCCAAATGTTAGTCTCAGGGTCCCTATATGACAATAGCCCATATAACCTATTTGATGTTACATTGCCTGTCCAAAGTATCCAAATACTGTTAGGTGCTGGCACAGAATTGAACAAGATTTTCTGACAGAATTTCAAAAATATCCACCTTTGTAACTTGTATAAGATGTAGAAATACATACATGGTGATAATAATGAATATCAACCCCATAGGCTCTATACATGTGCATATTTTTACAAAAATTTTAACATTTTAATTTTATTTTAAAAATAACTTTAAATTTTTTAAAATATTAAAAAATTTTATTTTTAATTTGATAGTTCTATTTTTAAAGTCAATATACACAAAATGTCCAAATTTCATGCATCTATCTTGAATAATAAACTCAGAATAACAATTTAAACTTTTATAACCTTCCTACTGACAGTCAGGCCTCAGACCACAATTAATTTTCCTATATAGTCTCTACATTTGTTTGTCAGTAGTGAACTTTCCACTGTGTCCAAATCCTAATAAATCATATGTTGCTGTAAAGTATCTTCAAAGATGAACTCACGCTGAAGTTCTTGTCATAGGTTAACCGGCATTCTTATGAATGGCTGGACTGTAAACAAAGCAACGTGCAATGAGTCACAGATTTCACTTCCGGATCAGCACCAATGCCTCATTACTCACTGTGCACTGTCGCCAAAATACACACAGACAACCACACTATAATGCTCATTTTTCTAAACAATAGCCAATTTCCTTTAAATCAATACTAAGAATGACTAAATCTAATGCATACATCACCACCAAAATGAGAGAGGAAAAAAGGATCTAAAAATAGACTCGGACTACATTCGTAGGTACTGAACCGGAAGTATTAATTGTGTCCTGATTCCTATCAGGGTCAGAAATTTTCACCTGAATGGAAAAAAACTACAATAAATGTGTCTGAAATACTGCTGCAAAGTTTCAATGAATTTGATGCATGCATATACATTTTATCTGACACCATTGTATTACAAACAGTATGAATTTCAAAATGGCCGACTGTGAACAATGCACAAAACTTCAAGTTGAATGGTGAATTTATTCATTAAGATAAACACTTGAAATATTGTAGTTAGTTTTTAGTCCTCATACAAATCTGGAAATGACTAGAAATTAAACCTGGCGGCTAAACTCTCAGTGGAGAGTCCATTTTAAAATATGATACATATTTTTATTTAAAAATTTGAATTTAAATTACATTTTTATGAAAATTTAAAAAAACTCAAGTTGACAAATTTTGTTCTTTTGCAACATGTCTCCAATCCCAGTTATATAAGGGGGAGAGAGGATAATTCTTGTACTTTTTCCTGCAGTTATTTGAACTGAAACCATGAAATGGTACACTATGAAAAAGAAAACTTTTTTTAAACCAGGAAATATTCCACATAACAAAGGGGTCAGATTTCTGACTGATGATAGTTTACCAAGTTCCAGTGCTGCATCTGCTCAAGTGACCAGAAGAATGGATGCAGACAAGTTCTCTCTGATGGCAGTGACGAAGCTGACAGGTGGGGGTCTCCAGTCAGTTGTGGCACCAGACTGTAATGGCACACCTGGGTCTGCTAGAATTCTACGGCCATCATCCAAAGCAAGACTGACCCTGAAAGAGACAGAAGTGAATCAGCATGAGGGGACACGTATGATCTGTATGAATAAAAATGTTGAAATGTGGAATGATATCATCCATCGTAATGGCAATCAAGACAACAGATGTGCGAGTCCTGATCTCAAACTGTGCAGTTCTGCAACTTTTAGTGAAAAATATGTTTCTGGGAATAAGAACAAGAGAAGGAAAAAAGCTTAAGCAGACAATTCTCAGTCAAGATGTTAAAGTCCGCTGCAGTTTTGATCTTCAAACAAATGATGGAAGACACCGGTGGTGATGTTAGAATTATCCAATGTCAACTTCCCCAAGTACTGGATGCCGCTCTGCAGTGTTATTCTGGGGACTGCAACAAATGTCAGCATTATTCAAAGGTTTTTTTTGGGGGGGGGGCAGTACTAATAGTTGGTGGATATGATTTGCATTTCTCGGACTTCATCAAGTGACTCATCTAAACATGACAGAAAGTGATAAGAATATTCTCCTGGAAGTGCTGAAAATGAAACTTTCCTGTGATGTTGTACAAAGACTGCAACTTAATACAAACATGCAGAAATGGAAGACTGTGAATACATCAATCAGTGTTTCCGTACCTAAAAATGTCAACTATTCAAGAAACTTTGAGGCAAGAGTGCATTCAACAATACACAGACTCAATAACAGACTTGGATCATCTCTGAAAACAAAAGTAAAACACTTGGGGGTATACTTTCAGCAAGTACTCTGAGATCACTGGATCAAATGGATAAAACACTGTACTTACCATCATTTGTATCCAAAGTATCCGGAAAACAGGAAATGTGTACTGGAAAGACAGGGATATATGATACAGGCTCATCTAAGGTACAGAACTCAGCCCAGAACAGGAAGTCATGCTGCACAGTCCTTCCAAGGGTGATCACTCCTATGCACAGGTTCACCAGGAGCCAAGGACACTGCAGACAGAAAAGAGGATCTTAGTCCATGTACAAAAGGACAGTGCCCAAAGGACACAATGAAAAATACATCATACAGAAAGGAAAACTGTCGTGGGGAAATCTGTAGGTAACACAACGCATGTTATGTGCAGTTGTGTTACCTGCTACCACCTGATGAGACCTATGGAGAGGTCGAAACAGTTTTTTAGAAACATGAAGACATAAATATAGAAATAAAATTTTAAAATTTTTTTTTTAAATAATAACATATTCTAACATAACATGAACTGACTGACTGGCTGACTGACTGACTGAATGAATGAATGAACGTAATGAATGAATAAATAAATGAGTGAATGTATTATGTAAGATAAAACTGTCATGCCAGCATGGTCAAATAAAATAAAGACCATTTTCTCTTTCTTTCTTATATCCTCCTTACTCAAAACAAACAATCATCAATTCATACATCTATTTATCAATCAATCAATCAATAAACTAATCCCATTTTATCCATGCAACCAGCAAGCCAGCCATGTCATGCTAATGTACATTTCTCTATGGATGTAGGTAGGTGGGTGGGTGTGCAGGGCATATCATTATACCTGTAATTATTCCATATCAATATTTCAACTGTAGCATGCAGTTTGGAAATTCACCATGTCCAAAACAATTCCCATATCCTATGCAGTACTGCCTATTTGTTCTTGATATGATGGGGTTCCAGGCTGAGGTGATCCGCATTCACACACAAACTATTGTGGCATAAATGCGATGCATCTAACTCTTTTGGAATGTTTACACTTCTCATCTTTACCATGAATGCCAGGCTATGGACATGTTTCTTTTTCCAAATGTTAGTCTCAGGGTCCCTATATGACAATAGCCCATATAACCTATTTGATGTTACATTGCCTGTCCAAAGTATCCAAATACTGTTAGGTGCTGGCACAGAATTGAACAAGATTTTCTGACAGAATTTCAAAAATATCCACCTTTGTAACTTGTATAAGATGTAGAAATACATACATGGTGATAATAATGAATATCAACCCCATAGGCTCTATACATGTGCATTTTTTTACAAAAATTTTAACATTTTAATTTTATTTTCAAAATAACTTTAAATTTTTAAAAATATTGAAAAATTTTTATTTTTAATTTGATAGATCTATTTTTAAAGTCAATATACACAAAATGTCCAAATTTCATGCATCTACCTTGAATAATAAACTCAGGATAACAATTTAAACTTTTATAACCTTCCTACTGACAGTCAGGCCTCAGACCACAATTAATTTTCCTATATAGTCTCTACATTTGTTTGTCAGTAGTGAACTTTCCGTTATGTCCATATCCTAATAAATCATATGTTGCTGTAAAGTATCTTCAAAGATGAACTCACGCTGAAGTTCTTGTCATAGGTTAACTGGCATTCTTATGAATGGCTGGACTGTAAACAAAGCAACGTGCAATGAGTCACAGATTTCACTTCTGGATCAGCACCAATGCCTCATTACTCACTGTGCACTGTCGCCAAAATACACACAGACAACCACACTATAATGCTCATATTCTAAACAATAGCCAATTTCCTTTAAATCAATACTAAGAATGACTAAATCTAATGCATACATCACCACCAAAATGAGAGAGGAAAAAAGGATCTAAAAATAGACTCGGACTACATTCGTAGGTACTGAACCGGAAGTATTAATTGTGTCCTGATTCCTATCAGGGTCAGAAATTTTCACCTGAATGGAAAAAAAACTACAATAAATGTGTCTGAAATACTGCTGCAAAGTTTCAATGAATTTGATGCATGCATATACATTTTATCTGACACCATTGTATTACAAACAGTATGAATTTCAAAATGGCCGACTGTGAACAATGCACAAAACTTCAAGTTGAATGGTGAATTTATTCATTAAGATAAACACTTGAAATAAACTGTAGTTACTTTTTAGTCCTCATACAAATCTGGAAATGACTAGAAATTAAACCTGGCTGCTAAACTCTCAGTGGAGAATCCATTTTAAAATATGATACATATTTTTATTTAAAAATTTGAATTTAAATTAAATTTTCATGAAAATTTAAAAAAACTCAAGTTGACAAATTTTGTTCTTTTGCAACATGTCTCCAATCCCAGTTATATAAGGGGGAGAGAGGATAATTCTTGTACTTTTACATGCAGTTATTTTAACTGAAACCATCAAATGGTACACCAAGAAAAAGAAAACTTTTTTTAAACCAGGAAATATTCCACATAACAAAGGGGTCAGATTTCTGACTGATGATAGTTTACCAAGTTCCAGTGCTGCATCTGCTCAAGTGACCAGAAGAATGGATGCAGACAAGTTCTCTCTCATGGCAGTGACGAAGCTGACAGGTGGGGGTCTCCAGTCAGTTGTGGCACCAGACTGTAATGGCACACCTGGGTCTGCTAGAATTCTACGGCCATCATCCAAAGCAAGACTGACCCTGAAAGAGACAGAAGTGAATCAGCATGAGGGGACACGTATGATCTGTATGAATAAAAATGTTGAAATGTGGAATGATATCATCCATCGTAATGGCAATCAAGACAACAGATGTGCGAGTCCTGATCTCAAACAGTGCAGTTCTGCAACTTTTAGTGAAAAATATGTTTCTGGGAATAAGAACAAGAGAAGGAAAAAAGCTTAAGCAGACAATTCTCAGTCAAGATGTTAAAGTCCGCTGCAGTTTTGATCTTCAAACAAATGATGGAAGACACCGGTGGTGATGTTAGAATTATCCAATGTCAACTTCCCCAAGTACATGTACTGGATGCTGCTCTGCAGTGTTATTCTGGGGACTGCAACAAATGTCAGCATTATTCTAAGGTTGGGGGGGGGGCAGTACTAACAGTTGGTGGATATGATTTGCATTTCTCGGACTTCATCAAGTGACTCATCTAAACATGACAGAAAGTGATAAGAATATTCTCCTGGAAGTGCTGAAAATGAAACTTTCCTGTGATGTCGTACAAAGACTGCAACTTAATACAAACACGCAGAAATGTGAGACTGTGAACAGATCAATCAGTGTTTCCATACCTAAAAATGTCAACTATTCAAGAAACTTTGAGGCAAGAGTGCATTCAACAATACACAGACTCAATAACAGACTTGGATCATCTCTGAAAACAAAAGTAAAACACTTGGGGGTATACTTTCAGCAAGTACTCTGAGATCACTGGATCAAATGGATAAAACACTGTACTTACCATCATTTGTATCCAAAGTATCCGGAAAACAGGAAATGTGTACTGGAAAGACAGGGATATATGATACAGGCTCATCTAAGGTACAGAACTCAGCCCAGAACAGGAAGTCATGCTGCACAGTCCTTCCAAGGGTGATCACTCCTATGCACAGGTTCACCAGGAGCCAAGGACACTGCAGACAGAAAAGAGGATCTTAGTCCATGTACAAAAGGACAGTGCCCAAAAGACACAATGAAAAACACATAATACAGAAAGGAAAACTGTCGTGGGGCAATCCGTAGTTAACACAACGCATGTTATGTGCAGTTGTGTTACCTGCTACCACCTGATGAGACCTATGGAGAGGTCGAAACAGTTTTTTAGAAACATGAAGACATAAATATAGAAATAAAATTTTTTCAAAAAATTAATTAAATAATAACATATTCTAACATAACATGAACTGACTGACTGGCTGACTGACTGAATGAATGAATGAATGAATGAATGAATGAATGAATGAATGAATGAATGAATGAATGAATGAATGAATGAATGAATGAATGAACGTAATGAATGAATAAATAAATGAGTCAATGTATGATGTAAGATAAAGCTGTCATGCCAGCATGGTCAAATAAAATAAAGACAATTTTCTCTTTCTTTCTTATATCCTCCTTACTCAAAACAAACAATCATCAATTCATACATCTATTTATCAATCAATAAACTAATCCCATTTTATCCATGCAACCAGCAAGCCAGATATGTCATGCTAATGTACATTTCTCTATGGATGTAGGTAGGTGGGTGGGTGTGCAGGGCATATCATTATACCTGTAATTATTCCATATCAATATTTCAACTGTAGCATGCAGTTTGGAAATTCACCATGTCCAAAACAATTCCCATATCCTATGCAGTACTGCCTATTTGTTCTTGATATGATGGGGTTCCAGGCTGAGGTGATCCGCATTCACACACAAACTATTGTGGCATAAATGCGATGCATCTAACTCTTTTGGAATGTTTACACTTCTCATCTTTACCATGAATGCCAGTCTATGGACATGTTTCTTTTTCCAAATGTTAGTCTCAGGGTCCCTATATGACAATAGCCCATATAACCTATTTGATGTTACATTGCCTGTCCAAAGTATCCAAATACTGTTAGGTGCTGGCACAGAATTGAACAAGATTTTCTGACAGAATTTCAAAAATATCCACCTTTGTAACTTGTATAAGATGTAGAAATACATACATGGTGATAATAATGAATATCAACCCCATAGGCTCTATACATGTGCATTTTTTTTACAAAAATTTTAACATTTTAATTTTATTTTAAAAATAACTTTAAATTTTTAAAAATATTTAAAAAATTTTATTTTTAATTTGATAGTTCTATTTTTAAAGTCAATATACACAAAATGTCCAAATTTCATGCATCTACCTTGAATAATAAACTCAGGATAACAATTTAAACTTTTATAACCTTCCTACTGACAGTCAGGCCTCAGACCACAATTAATTTTCCTATATAGTCTCTACATTTGTTTGTCAGTAGTGAACTTTCCACTGTGTCCAAATCCTAATAAATCATATGTTGCTGTAAAGTATCTTCAAAGATGAACTCACGCTGAAGTTCTTGTCATAGGTTAACCGGCATTCTTATGAATGGCTGGACTGTAAACAAAGCAACGTGCAATGAGTCACAGATTTCACTTCCGGATCAGCACCAATGCCTCATTACTCACTGTGCACTGTCGCCAAAATACACACAGACAACCACACTATAATGCTCATATTCTAAACAATAGCCAATTTCCTTTAAATCAATACTAAGAATGACTAAATCTAATGCATACATCACCACCAAAATGAGAGAGGAAAAAAGGATCTAAAAATAGACTCAGACTACATTCGTAGCTACTGAACCGGAAGTATTAATTGTGTCCCGATTCCTATCAGGGTCAGAAATTTTCACCTGAATGGAAAAAAACTACAATAAATGTGTCTGAAATACTGCTGCAAAGTTTCAATGAATTTGATGCATGCATATACATTTTATCTGACACCATTGTATTACAAACAGTATGAATTTCAAAATGGCCGACTGTGAACAATGCACAAAACTTCAAGTTGAATGGTGAATTTATTCATTAAGATAAACACTTGAAATAAACTGTAGTTACTTTTTAGTCCTCATACAAATCTGGAAATGACTAGAAATTAAACCTGGCTGCTAAACTCTCAGTGGAGAGTCCATTTTAAAATATGATACATATTTTTATTTAAAAATTTGAATTTAAATTAAATTTTCATGAAAATTTAAAAAAACTCAAGTTGACAAATTTTGTTCTTTTGCAACATGTCTCCAATCCCAGTTATATAAGGGGGAGAGATAATAATTCTTGTACTTTTACATGCAGTTATTTTAACTGAAACCATGAAATGGTACACCAAGAAAAAGAAAACTTTTTTTAAACCAGGAAATATTCCACATAACAAAGGGGTCAGATTTCTGACTGATGATAGTTTACCAAGTTCCAGTGCTGCATCTGCTCAAGTGACCAGAAGAATGGATGCAGACAAGTTCTCTCTCATGGCAGTGACGAAGCCGACAGGTGGGGGTCTCCAGTCAGTTGTGGCACCAGACTGTAATGGCACACCTGGGTCTGCTAGAATTCTACGGCCATCATCCAAAGCAAGACTGACCCTGAAAGAGACAGAAGTGAATCAGCATGAGGGGACACGTATGATCTGTATGAATAAAAATGTTGAAATGTGGAATGATATCATCCATCGTAATGGCAATCAAGACAACAGATGTGCGACTCCTGATCTCAAACAGTGCAGTTCTGCAACTTTTAGTGAAAAATATGTTTCTGGGAATAAGAACAAGAGAAGGAAAAAAGCTTAAGCAGACAATTCTCAATCAAGATGTTAAAGTCCGCTGCAGTTTTGATCTTCAAACAAATGATGGAAGACACCGGTGATGATGTTAGATTTATCCAATGTCAACTTCCCCAAGTACTGGATGATCATAGGTGATGAAGATCAAGAAGATGACGCTCTCGATGATGATCATGGATGATGAAGATCAAGAAGATGACGCTCTAAATGATTATCCTGGATGACGAAGATCTAGAAGGTTACACTCTCGATGAAGATCTAGAAGATGGTGCTCTCGATGATGATCATGGGTGATGAAGATCTAGGAGATGACGCTCTCGACGATGATCATGGTTGATGAAGATCTAAAAGATGACGCTCTCGATGATTATCTTGGATGATGAAGATCTAGAAGATGACGCTCTCGTTGAAGATCTAGAAGATGACGCTCTCGATGATGATCATGGATGATGAAGATCTAGAAGATGACTCTCTCGATGAAGATCTAGAAGATGACGCTCTCGATGATGATCATGGATGATGAAGATCTAGAAGATGACGCTCTCGATTATGATCATTATGATACCTATGTCTTGCCATGCTGATTGTGATACCCATGTCTTGCCATGCCATTACAATGATACCCATGTCTTGCCATGTTGAGTGTGATACCCATGTCCTGCCATGCTGATTGTGATACCTATGTCTTGCCATGCTGATTGTGATACCTATTTCTTGTCATGCTATTGTGAGACCTATGTCTTGCCATGCTATTGTGATGCCTATGTCTTGCCATGCTGACTGTGATACCTATGTCTTGCCATGCTGATTGTGATACCCATGTCTTGCCATGCCATTACAATGATACCCATGTCTTGCCATGCTAATTGTGATACCATGTCTTGCCATGCTATTGTGATGCCTATGTCTTGCCATGCTGACTGTGATAACTATGTCTTGCCATGCTGATTGTGATACCCATGTCTTGCCATGCCATTATAATGATACCCATGTCTTGCCATGCTGATTGTGATACCCATGTCTTGCCATGCCATTACAATGGTACCCATGTCTTGCCATGCTAATTGTGATACCATGTCTTGCCATGCTATTGTGATGCCTATGTCTTGCCATGCTGACTGTGATAACTATGTCTTGCCATGCTGATTGTGATACCCATGTCTTGCCATGCCATTACAATGATACCCATGTCTTGCCATGCTGATTGTGATACCCATGGCCTGCCATGCTGATTGTGATACCTATATCTTACTATGCTGATTGTGATACCTATGTCTTGCCATGCTGATTGTGATACCCATGTCTTGCCATACCATTACAATGATACCCATGTCTTGCCATGCTGATTGTGATACCCATGTCCTGCCATGCTTTTTGTGATACCTATGTCTTGCCATGCTGATTGTGATACTTATGTCTTGCCATGCTGACTGTGATACCCATGTCTTTTATTGCTATTGTGATACCTATGTCTTGCCATGCTATTGTGATGCCTATGTCTTGCCATGCTGACTGTGATATATTTGTCATGCCATGCTAATTGTGATACCTATGTCTTGCCATGCTGACTGTGGTACCTATTTCTTGTCATGCTATTGTGAGACCTATGTCTTGCCATGCTATTGTGATGCCTATGTCTTGCCATGCTGACTGTGATACCTATGTCTTGCCATGTAGATTGTGATACCCATGTCTTGCCATGCCATTACAATGATACCCATGTCTTGCCATGCTAATTGTGATACCATGTCTTGTCATGCTATTGTGATGCCTATGTCTTGCCATGCTGACTGTGATACCTATGTCTTGCCATGCTGATTGTGATACCCATGTCTTGCCATGCCATTACAATGATACCCATGTCTTGCCATGCTGATTGTGATACCCATGTCCTGCCATGCTTATTGTGATACCTATGTCTTGCCATGCTGATTGTGATACTTATGTCTTGCCATGCTGACTGTGATACCCATGTCTTTTAATGCTATTGTGATACCTATGTCTTGCCATGCTATTGTGATGCCTATGTCTTGCCATGCTGACTGTGATATATATGTCATGCCATGCTAATTGTGATACCTATGTCTTGCCATGCTGACTGTGATACCCATGTCTTGCCATGCTATTGTGATACCTATGTCTTGCCATGCTATTGTGATGCCTATGTTTGGCCATGCCATTACAATGATACCCATGTCTTGCCATGCTGATTTTGATACCCATGTCTTGCCATGCTGATTGTGATACCTATTTCTTGTCATGCTATTGTGATACCTATGTCTTGCCATGCTATTGTGATGCGTATGTCTTCCCATGCTGACTGTGATACCTATGTCTTGCCATGCTGATTGTGATACCCATGTCTTGCCATGCCATTACAATGATACCCATGTCTTACCATGCTAATTGTGATACCATGTCTTGCCATGCTATTGTGATGCCTATGTCTTGCCATGCTGATTGTGATACCCATGTCTTGCCATACCATTACAATGATACCCATGTCTTCCCATGCTGATTGTGATACTTATGTCTTGCCATGCTGACTGTGATACCCATGTCTTTTAATGCTATTGTGATACTATTGTGATGGATGATGAAGATCTAGAAGATGACGCTCTCGATGAAGGTCTAGAAGATGAAGCTCTCTTGATGTCGATCATGGGTGATGATGATCTAGAAGATGAAGCTCTCGATGATGATCATGGATGATGAAGATCTAGAAGATAACGCACTCGATGATGATCATGGATGATGAAGATCTAGAAGATGAAGCTCTTGATGAAGATCTAGAAGATGAAGCTCTCTCGATGTCAATCATAGGTGATGAAGATCTAGAAGATGACGCTCTCGACGATGATCATGGATGATGAAGATCAAGAACATGATGCTCGCGATGATTATCTTGGATGATGAAGATCTAGAAGATGACGCTCTCGATGAAGATCTAGAATATGATGCTCTCTCGATGTCGATCATGGGTGATGAAGATCTAGAAGATGACGCTCTCGACGATGATCATGGATGATGAAGATCTAGAACATGACGCTCGCAATGATTATCTTGGATGATGAAGATTTAAAAGATCACGCTCTCGATGATTATCTTGGATGATGAAGATATAGAAGATGACGCTCTTGATAAAGATCTAGAAGATGATGCTCTCGATGATGCTCATGGATGATGAAGATCTAGAAGATGACGCTCTCGATGATGATCACGGGTGATGAAGATCTAGAAGATGACGCTCTCGACGATGATCATGGGTGATGAAGATCTAGAAGATGACGCTCTCGACGATGATCATGGATGATGAAGATCTAGAACATGACGCTCGCGATGATTATCTTGGATGATGAAGATCTAAAAGATCACGCTCTCGATGATCATCTTGGATGATGAAGATATAGAAGATGACGCACTCGATAAAGATCTAGAAGATGATGCTCTCGATGACGCTCATGGATGATGAAGATCTAGAAGATGATGCTCTCGATGATGATCACGGGTGATGAAGATCTAGAAGATGACGCTCTCGACGACGATCATGGGTGATGAAGATCTAGAAGATGATGCTCTCAAAGGTGATCATGGGTGATGAAGATCTAGTAGATGACGCTCTCGATGATGATCATGGGTGATGATGATCTAGAAGATGAAGCTCTCGATGATGATAATGGATGATGAAGATCTAGAAGATGACGCTCGCGATGATTATCTTGGATGATGAAGATCTTGAAGATGACTCTCAATGGTGATCATCGGTGATGAAGATCTAGAAAATGACGCTCTTGACGATGATCATGGATGATGAAGATCTAGAAGATGACGCTCTCGATGATGCTCATGGATGATGAAGATCTAGAAGATGACGCTCTCGATGGTTATCTTGGATGATGAAGATCTAGAAGATGACGCTCTTGATGAAGATCTAGAAGATGACGTTCTCGATGATGATCATGGATGATGAAGATCTAGAAGATGACGCTCTCGATGATGATCATGGATGATGAAGATCTAGAAGATGACGCTCTCGATGAAGATCTAGAAGATGACGCTCTCGATGATCATGGGTGGTGAAGATCTAGAAGATGACGCTCTCGATGAAGATCTAGAAGATGACGCTCTCGATGATGACCATGGAAGTTGAAGATCTAGAAGATGACACTTTCGATGATGATCATGGATGATGAAGATCTAGAAGATGACGCTGTTGATGATGCTCAATGATGATGAAGATCTAGAAGATGACGTTCTCGATGATGATCATGAATGATGAAGATCTTGAAGATGACGCTCTCGATGAAGATCTAAGGAGACCACCATCATGAAAAAAAACACTTATTTAGTACATGTCCTATTCGTTTTCATTTGACCGAAGGAAAATGACACCCTGTGAAGGTGCCATTTTTCTCCACCCGACCCACTGCCAGGTGTACTTAGTTAGATAGGATGGTGTCGTGCTGGAAGGAACAATTTTACCAGGGGAGGTCCATTACTAGACCAGGCAAATGCATACACACGAGCACAGACAACAGGGTACGAGACAAGACAAGACAAGACACACAAGACATGTAACACACCAACAAATGCATACACACAAGCACAGACAACAGGGTACGGCACAGGACGGGACAAGACAAGACAATGAACAGGACAAGAGACAAGACAATAGACATGACAAGATACAAGACAATGGACACGACAAGATACAAGACTAGAGACAAGACAAGACAATGAACAGGACAAGAGAGAAGACAATGGACACCACAAGATACAAGAGGCAAGAGAAGACGATGGACAGGACAAGAGACAAAAACAAGACACGGGATGGGACAAGAGACAAGACAAAAACAATACACAGGGGAAGACAACACATATGACAAGACAAGGGACAGGACAAAAGACAAGACAACACAATTGACAGGGCAAGAGAAGACAATGGTGATGACGATCTAGATGATGACGATCTCGATGATGATCTTGATGACGACGCTGACAATCTAGATGATGACGATCCTGATGATGACGATCAAAAAGATGACGATCCTGATGATGACGATCCTGATGATGACGATCTCAAAGATGACGATCCTGATGATGGGAAGATGACGATCTCGATGATGACAGTCGCAGGTAGTACCGTCTACTTCTACTTACGGTAGCAGGCGATGCCTGACCTGACTCTCTCATATATATATGATGAAGTCTATTCATGACTAGAGACACTGTATGAGGAGGAGGTGGATGGTGATGAGGTTGATGATGATTATGATGTTGATGATGACAATGGACAGGACAAAAGGAAAGAGAAGACGATGGACAGGGCAAGAGACAAAACAAGGGGCAGGACAAGAGACAAGACAATGAACAGGACAAGAGACAAGACAATGGACACGACAAGATACAAGACAATGGACACGACAAGATACAAGACAAGACATGTGACAGGACAAGAGACAAGACAAAAACAAGACAAAGGATGGGACAAGAGACAAGACAAAAACAATACACAGGGTAAGACAAGACACATGACAAGACAGGAAACAGAAAAAAACAAGACATACAAGACATGTAACACACCAACAAATGCATACACACAAGCACACAACAAGATACGGCAACGGATGGGACAAGACACACAAGACATGTAACACACAAACAAATGCATACACACAAGCACAAACAACAGGGTAGGGCACAGGATGGGATAAGACAAGACAAGACACACAAGACATGTAACACACCAACAAATGCATAGAAACAAGCACAGACAACAGGGTACGGCACAGGACTGGACAGGACAAGACATTCTCACGTGTCTGTCTTCTCCTGTCCTGTCCCATATCATACCATTAAGTCTCGTCTGACCCTGTCCCTTGCCATGTTGTGGGAGACTAGACAATTTGGCACACGATGGGACAGCACAGGACAATACACAATGGCACAGCACAGGACAAGACAACACAAGACGGCACAGCCTGGCAAAGGATAGGACAAGACAAGACAGCCTGGCATGGGATGGGACAGGACGGGACAAGGCAAGACACACAAGACTGATGTAACACAAGAACAAATGCATACACGCAAACACAGACAACAGGGTATGGCACCAGACAGGACAAGACAAGACAAGACACACAACACATGTAACACACAAACAAATGCATACACACGAGCACAGACAACAGGGTACAGCACAGGATGGGACAAGACACACACGACATGTAACACACCAACAAATGCATACACACAACCACAGACAACAGGGTATGGCACAGGACAGGACAAGACAAACAAGACAAGTAACACACCAACAAATGCATACACACAAGCACAGACAACAGGATACGGCAACGGATGGGACAAGACACACAAGACATGTAACACAGAAACAAATGCATACACACAAGCAGAGACAACAGGGAACGGCACAGGACGGGACAAGACACACAAGACATGTAACACAGCAACAAATGCATATACACAAGCACAGACAACAGGGTACGGCACAGGACGGGACAAGACAAGACACACAAGACATGTAACACAAACAAATGCATACACACAAGCACAGACAACAGGTATGCCAACAGACGGGACAAGACGAGAGAAGACACACAAGACATGTAACACACCAACAAATGCATACACACAAGCACAGACAACAGGGTACAGCACAGGACGGGACGAGACACACACGACATGTAACACACCAACAAATGCATACACACAAGCACAGACAACAGGGTACGGCACAGGACGCGACAAGACAAGACACACAAGACATGTAACACACCAACAAATGCATACACACAAGCACAGACAACAGGGTAGGGCACAGGATGGGACAAGACAAGACAAGACACACAAGACATGTAACACACCAACAAATGCATACACACAAGCACAGACAACAGGGTACAGCACAGGACTGGACAGGACAAGACATTCTCGCGTGTCTGTCTTCTCCTGTCCTGTCCCATATCATACCATTAAGTCTCGTCTTACCCTGTCCCTTGCCATGTTGTGGGAGACTAGACAAGTTGACACACGATGGGACAGCACAGGACAATACACAATGGCACAGCACAGGACAAGACAACACAAGACGGCACAGCATGGCAAAGGATAGGACAAGACAAGACAGCCTGGCATGGGATGGGACAGGACGGGACAAGGCAAGACACACAAGACTCATGTAAGACAAGAACAAATGCATACACACAAACACAGACAACAGGGTATGGCACCGGACAGGACAAGACAAGACAAGACACACAAGACATGTAACACAGCAACAAATGCATACACACAAGCACAGACAACAGGGTACAGCACAGGACGGGACAAGACACACGACAAGTAACACACCAACAAATGCATACACACAACCACAGACAACAGGGTACGGCACAGGACAGGACAAGACAAACAAGAGAAGTAACACACCAACAAATGCATACACACAAGCACAGACAACAGGATACGGCAACGGATGGGACAAGACACACAAGACATGTAACACACAAACAAATGCATACACACAAGCACAGACAACAGGGAACGGCACATGACGGGACAAGACACACAAGACATGTAACACAGCAACAAATGCATATACACAAGCACAGACAACAGGGTATGGCACAGGACGGGACAAGACAAGACACACAAGACATGTAACACAAACAAATGCATACACACAAGCACAGACAACAGGTATGCCAACGGACGGGACAAGACAAGACAAGACACACAAGACATGTAACACACCAACAAATGCATACACACAAGCACAGACAACAGGGAACGGCACAGGACGGAACAAGACACACAAGACATGTAACACACCAACAAATGCATACACACATGCACAGACAACAGGGTACAGCACAGGACGGGACAAGACAAGACAAGATACAAAAGACATGTAACACACAAACAAATGCATACACACAAGCAGACAACAATGTACGGCACAGGATGGGACAAGATGAGACAAGACATGTAACACACCAACAAATGCATACACATAAGCACAGACAAGAGGGTACGGCACAGGACGGGACAAGACCAGACAAGACACATAAACATGTAACACACCAGCAAATGCATACACACGAGCACAGACAACAGGGTACGGGACAAGACAAGACAAGACACACAAGACATGTAACACACCAACAAATGCATACACACAAGCACAGACAACAGGGTACGGCACAGGACGGGACAAGACAAGACAATGAACAGGACAAGAGACAAGACAATAGACATGACAAGATACAAGACAATGGACACAACAAGATACAAGACAAGAGACAAGACAAGACAATGAACAGGACAAGAGAGAAGACAATGGACACCACAAGATACAAGAGGCAAGAGAAGACGATGGACAGGACAATAGACAAAAACAAGACACGGGATGGGACAAGAGACAAGACAAAAACAATACACAGGGGAAGACAACACACATGACAAGACAAGGGACAGGACAAAGGACAAGACAACACAATTGACAGGGCAAGAGAAGACAATGGTGATGACGATCTAGATGATGACGATCTCGATGATGATCTTGATGACGACGCTGACAATCTAGATGATGACGATCAAAAAGATGACGATCCTGATGATGACGATCTCAAAGATGACGATCCTGATGATGGGAAGATGACGATCTCGATGATGACAGTCGCAGGTAGTACCGTCTACTTCTACTTACGGTAGCAGGCGATGCCTGACCTGACTCTCTCATATATATATGATGAAGTCTATTCATGACTAGAGACACTGTATGAGGAGGAGGTGGATGGTGATGAGGTTGATGATGATTATGATGTTGATGATGACAATGGACAGGACAAAAGGAAAGAGAAGACGATGGACAGGACAAGAGACAAAACAAGGGGCAGGACAAGAGACAAGACAAGACAATGAACAGGACAAGAGACAAGACAATGGACATGACAAGATACAAGACAATGGACACAACAAGATACAAGACAAGACATGTGACAGGACAAGAGACAAGACAAAAACAAGACACGGGATGGGACAAGAGACAAGACAAAAACAATACACAGGGTAAGACAAGATACATGACAAGACAGGAAACAGAAAAAAACAAGACATACAAGACATGTAACAAACCAACAAATGCATACACAAGCACAGACAACAGGGTATAGCACATGACAGGAACAAGACATGACAAGACACACAAGACATGTAACACACCAACAAATGCATACACACAACCACAGACAACAGGGTAGGGCACAGGATGGGATAAGACAAGACAAGACACACAAGACATGTAACACACCAACAAATGCATACACACAAGCACAAACAACAGGGTACAGCACAGGACTGGACAGGACAAGACATTCTCGCGTGTCTGTCTTCTCCTGTCCTGTCCCATAACATACCATTAAGTCCCGTCTGACCCCGTCCCTTGCCATGTTGTGGGAGACTAGACAAGTTGACACACGATGGGACAGCACAGGACAATACACAATGGCACAGCACAGGACAAGACAACACAAGACGGCACAGCATGGCAAAGGATAGGACAAGACAAGACAGCCTGGCATGGGATGGGACAGGACGGAACAAGGCAAGACACACAAGACTCATGTAAGACAAGAACAAATGCATACACACAAACACAGACAACAGGGTATGGCACCAGACAGGACAAGAAAAGACAAGACACACAAGACATGTAACACAGCAACAAATGCATACACACGAGCACAGACAACAGGGTACAGCACAGGACGGGACAAGACACACGACATGTAACACACCAACAAATGCATACACACAACCACAGACAACAGGGTACGGCACAGGACGGGACAAGACAAGACACACAAGACATATAACACACAAAAAAATCAATACTCACAAGCAGACAACAATGTACAGCACAGGACGGGACAAGACAAGACAAGACACACAAGACATGTAACACACCAACAAATGCATACACACAAGCACAGACAACAGGGTACAGAACAGGACTGGACAGGACAAGACATTCTCACGTGTCTGTCTTCTCCTGTCCTGTCCCATATCATACCATTAAGTCTCGTCTTACCCTGTCCCTTGCCATGTTGTGGGAGACTAGACAAGTTGACACACAATGGGACAGCACAGGACAATACACAATGGCACAGCACAGGACAAGACAACACAAGACGGCACAGCATGGCAAAGGATAGGACAAGACAAGACAGCCTGGCATGGGATGGGACAGGACGGGACAAGGCAAGACACACAAGACTCATGTAAGACAAGAACAAATGCATACACACAAGCACAGACAACAGGGTACAGAACAGGACTGGACAGGACAAGACATTCTCGCGTATCTGTCTTCTCCTGTCCTGTCCCATATCATACCATTAAGTCTCGTCTTACCCTGTCCCTTGCCATGTTGTGGGAGACTAGACAAGTTGACACACGATGGGACAGCACAGGACAATACACAATGGCACAGCACAGGACAAGACAACACAAGACAGCACAGCATGGCAAAGGATAGGACAAGACAAGACAGCCTGGCATGGGATGGGACAGGACGGGACAAGGCAAGACACACAAGACTCATGTAACACACAAACAAATGCATACACACAAACACAGACAACAGGGTACGGCACTGGACGGGACAAGACAAAACAAGACACACAAGACATGTAACACAGCAACAAATGCATACACACAAGCACCGACAACAGGGTACGGCACTGGACGGGACAAGACAAAACAAGACAAACCAGACATGTAACACACAAACAAATTCATACACACAAGCACAGACAACAAGGTACGGCACAGCACGGGACAAGACATGACAAAACATACAAGACATGTAACACACCAACAAATGCATACACACAACCACAGACAACAGGGTACGGCACAGGACAGGACAAGACACAAAAGACATGTAACACACCAACAAATGCAAACACACAAGCACAGACAACAGGATACGGCAACGGATGGGACAAGACACACAAGACATGTAAGACACCAACAAATGCATACACACAAGCACAGACTACAGGGAACGGCACAGGACGGGGCAAGACACACAAGACATGTAACACACCAACAAATGCATACACACAAGTACAGACAACAGGGTACGGCACAGGACGGGACGGGACAAGACAAGACACATAAGACATGTAATACAAACAAATGCATACACACAAGCACAGAAAACAGGGTACGGCACATGATGGGACAAAACAAGACAAGACATGCAACACACAAACAAATGCATACACACAGGCACAGACAACAGGGTACGGCACAGGACGGGACAAGACAAGACAAGACACACAAGACATGTAACACAATAACAAATGCATACACACAACCAAAAAGAACAGGGTACGGCACAGGACAGGACAAGACACACAAAACATGTAACACACGAACAAATCCATACACACAAGCACAGACAACAGGATACGGCAATGGATGGGACAAGACACACAAGACATGTAACACACCAACAAATGCATACACACAACCACAGACAACAGGGTACAGCACAGGACGGGACAAGACAAGACACACAAGACATGTAACACACCAACAAATGCATACACACAACCACAGACAACAGGGTACAGCACATGACGGGACAAGACAAGACAAGACAAGACATGTAACACACCAACAAATGCATACACACAAGCACAGACAACAGGGTATGGCAACGGACGGGACAAGACAAGACAAGACACACAAGACATGTAACACACCAACAAATGCATACACACAAGCACAGACAACAGGGAACGGCACAGGACGGGACAAGACACACAAGACATGTAACACACCAATAAATGCATACACACACGCACAGACAAATGGGTACAGCACAGGACGGGACAAGACAAGACAAGACATGTAACACACCAACAAATGCATACACACAAGCACAGACAACAGGGTACGGCACAGGACAGGACAAGACACGTAACACACCAACAAATGCATACACGCAAGCACAGACAACAGGGAACGGCATAGGACGGGACAAGACACACAAGACATGTAACACACCAACAAATGCATACACACAAGCACAGACAACAGGGTACAGCACAGGACGGGACAAGACAAGACAAGACACACAAGACATGGAACACAAACAAATGCATACACACAAGCACAGACAACAGGGTATGCAAACGGATGGGACAAGACAAGACAAGACACATACGACATGTAACACACCAACAAATGCATACACACAAGCACAGACAACAGGGTACGGCACAGGATGAGACAAGACAAGACAAGACACACAAGACATGTCACACACTAACAAATGCATACACACCAGCACATACAACAGGGTACGGCACAGGATGAGACAAGACAAGACAAGACACACTAGATATGTAACACACCAACAAATGCATACACACAAGCAGAGACAACAGGGTACGGCACAGGACGGGACAAGACAAGACAAGACACACAAGACATGTAACACCAACAAATGCATACACACAAACATAGACAACAGGGTACGGCACAGGACGGGACAAGACAAGACACACACAAGACTGATGTAACATACAAACATATGCATACACACAAGCATACACACAGGCAGACATACATACCCAAGGTCCACAGCCTGGAAGAGAGAGTTTGATGAGGCACCAGACACACCTCTTCTTCCCCACTGAAATCTCCCTCCAGAATCACCTCTGAGACTGGGGAGGGGTCTGACAGGGGGTCAGGGAGATCCAGCAAAGGGAGGACATCGACCACAGTCTCTGCATCCCTTGCCAGTTCTGGAGTCTGCATCTGAAAAACATTGTGAAAGTTTATTAACACAAGGAGATGTAGAGCCACTCAGCTGTTGGTTACTAATGATAGTATCAGAGTAAAAAGCAGAGACATGATCACCGTTTCTGATGCCATGTTTGCAATGTGAATGAAGTCCTTATGCACAACTGTAAGATCAATATTAGGTCTTATTCTCATGGGCACAAGTTAGACAGGTGTCTGTTATATAAAAGGACATTAATAAAAGAATTTTTACTGGGGATTAACAAATGTTCATTTTTAACATGCGTTTGTTATATTGAGGTGTCTGCTATGGCAGGTTGCACTGTAGTTACATTGTCCACATGCAAAATTAAATGTCCCTTTGTGAATGAAAACAAGTTTCTATTTGATCTAAACTTCCTGTTCTCTTGTAATGTTCATTTCTTTATTTTCTTTGGGTAAATCACAGTATTTGGCCTTTTTG
>JAQPZY010000399.1:0-150366 GCA_029931535.1 Margaritifera margaritifera | reverse complement strand
TAGTTATACTAATTCCTAAAATAACTATGCTCAGAGAATAAAGGCATATTCTTTCTGGTCTTATTTTGTGGTCGCGTGTAATTACCTTTACCAGATGAATTCCTTACTGTGCTATGATGTCCTATATACTCGCATTTTGTAGGGTGCCGCTGCTGTGCTAGAACATGTTCAAGTTTTAAGTTACCTCACAAATCTGCCGCAATGACACTAATAACTGCGGATCAGTTGAGCTAGTCACTTGTTATTAAATAACACTGGTGTTAAAGCCTCACACCATATCATTATCTGGGTTCGTGCAAGATTTTTGGAGTTTTGTGTGATATGTGTAGAGAAAGGTGACACTTTTGTTCTTTTGAAGTTTATTGCTAAATTGAAAAATATGATATGCAAACTAAGTTCAACGCGTGAACTGCTTCAGCTTTTCATTATTTTTATTTATTTTGTTTTCTTTTGCCCAGCAGGTACATAAAAAAAGAATAAAGAAATAATTGTACCTTCCAAATTCATTACGGTTTAGACAATGTGACAAATAAATGTGTGTTTTTTAATAATTGCATCGAAATCTGAAATATAAAGGTCAAGCAAGCACGAGGGTACAAGTACCACAGATTCATACTGTTAAAGTTTTGAAAGAAAAAGTGCTTGAATCATCAGACTGTACCTCCTTGAAGACGCGCCCTCTTTCAAAACACTCCGGTTACTATGACAATTATTTATTTTTAGGTGACTAGGCTCCTCTATTGTGATATTTTATTTTAATAAAGTCGTAGCAATATTTGTGTTTACTGAAAGTAGAACTGACAGGAATTTTACTGCAGGAAATATTTTCCATAGTTGTCTCCATTTCGCATTTTCCGGATCTGTACATTAATGAGATTGATGCGATCTTAATGAACTATACTGGGCTACTTTAAATAGGCTGTAAGCCATAGTTGTAAAGATGGCAACCTAAGTGTAAGAACTGGCCAATCGTGATTTATGCTGTAATTAAACTTCATATGCATATTATCCAGAGAACTGGCAATCGTGATTATGCTGTAATTAAACTCTAATATGATATTATCCCAGAGAACTGGCAATCGTGATTATGCTGTAATTAAACTTCATATGATATTATCCCAGAGAACTGGCAATCGTGATTATGCTGTAATTAAACTTCATATGATATTATCCCAGAGAACTGGCAATCGTGATTATGCTGTAATTAAACTTCATTTGATATTATCCCAGAAAACTGGCAATCGTGATTATGCTGTAATTAAACTTCATATGATATTATCCCAGATGCTACGATAGTAAAGATTAACTTTCAGGAGAAGATTAGTCAATATTTTACTCAGCTACTCAATTTACTACATAATAAAAAAAATGTGAGTAATTTTAGCAAGAAAAAATAAACGTAAAAACGCCATCACATTTTTGTGTGAATGTTTATATATATTATAATGCTAAACAAAACATAAATGTTTTGTTCTAATTATCTCGTAATTCTTTGAAAAATTCATCCATCTTTTTCAGAGAATTGTCATTTCTCCAAATTTTCAACAAAGTTTTTATTATCATGTTTTTTACGGTAGTTAGACTAGACAATAATGGCACATTATTTTTTTTCATGCCAACGATTTATTTCTAGGATGCGTGATTCCAATATTCACACCTAATTTCTCAAACATTGCTCTGAAAAATCAATTGAATAGGCTTAACATAACGCATCACAATGCAAGATCTACTGTTGATTCTTCTGTAAATCCCTCTTATGTTCAGAATGGGTTTTTAAGCGGTGGTAGGGGTGGGGTTGAGATTTTCACCCTATGTTTAGCTCTAGAATGGACCCTGCCTTCCTATAAACTATATATGTATTGGTATCAAATGAAATATATATTTCTACTGATAATAAAACTGTAATCTTTATGCTGACATGCCAACGAGTAAAACGTTTCAGGTAAAAGTTAAATAACATATGCATAAGAGACATTTGTGTTGTAAAATTCTTTGTGTGTGTGTATGCGTGTGTGTTTGTGCGTGTGTTTGTGGTGTGGTAAGATGACCAAGTCTTATAAATTAGTGTAGTTAACTTGCAAAATAAAGTTTAAATGTATTCTTTTCTCATTCTTTCCTTTTTAAATGCAGGTAACAGATTGACCTCACCTTTAAAATTAGTGGTTAAAAGAGCTCTATAATGGGTGCCCTCATTAAAAAGTTCACAAAACTTGCAAACTAGAATACAAAGTAACACATACATATAATTCTTAGCATTATAACAATGATAATCATTGGAACTATTTATGTAGAGGTAAATTACTTATAGAGGGGGTTTTATTTAGCATTTGTAATATTAAGGCTGTTTGCATTATTTGTACAGTAAATTGAACTTGTAAGATGTCCCTTATGATACGAAGTTGCTCTACTAAGTGTTTGTTGTAAGCTTCTATGTTGTCTCTGAGGCTAATTTACCTTTGTACCCTATGGCTGCTTTGTAGAAAAGCTATAGCTTTTCAGTACTACCCTGCTCTCTTATTAATTGAATATTTCAACATGGACTCTTGTTTCTTTATATAATGGTAGTGAAATCTTGGTCATACATGCTACTAAGTATACAGCACAACAAAACAGCATCCACTACGATGCGGTCTGCTATCTACTGGTGAAAAGCACTGACCGAACACAATTAAGATGCCCAATTCATATATGCACAAATGTATGCTTAGCGATATATCTAGTTTTTGTTTCAAATATATCTATAGGAAAATAGTATCCTTGTTTTATGTGCCAAGACACAGAATTCGAAACTATCATCTGAGTCACTCGAATGCAAGCCTTGTCGTACAGTTACGACTGGTGATAATAAATATGATTAGACCCATCCCAAAATCATGTGAATCAGTCCGGACCTAGAAAAAACATAGTATGTTGGATTCTTGTAAAATGACCAAGTACCTGCTGGTAACGATGTATTGTCTATTGATTTGTATGGACTGACGACTTCTTTTAAATATTATTTAACCTCTGTCAAATGGTCTATAAGGAAAGGTACATTTTCATTTTTATATTTTGTCTCTGTGAACCATATATCTAGTAGCAAGTTATGTTCTCTGTACATCTCTTCCCAAGTTCATTGAACTCCAATTACATATGTCAATGTCGCATAGCCCTTATAAGGCAATGAGCCATGAAGTACAACTTATTAACACGTGCAAACTATTACCAAGGAATACACGTAAGTTGAGCTAATTTTGATATTTCCTGAAAATGGTTTATTATATATTTAGTGAGAAATATTTCTGAGTTGCTAAAATTAAACTTACAATGCAAATGAATAATTGGAAAAGGTGAGACAAATCAATTGTTATTCAAGTGTTTTCTTTCCATTTTGGACAAATTAACATGGTTATGAATACCTGCTGACGTGACCTGGTAACATACATCATTAAATAAGCTTTTCTTTCTTTAAACTCAAGAGAGAGAGAGAGAGAGAGAAAGGAGTTGACTACATTGTATGCAAGTAATGTGATAGCAAGCATTTGAATGAATCTGTTGTGATGTTTGAGTACAACAATTATAGCATTTGTTCATCTCAGTTTAATGGAGTAATAATTTTTCAAATACAACCATAACATATGTGTTTTTTTCAGTAGTAAGTTATATGTCCCAGAAACTCCTGTACACATATAGTGGGTGGTGTACAGTATAGAGGGCTAATAAAAGCGCGAGGAGAGCATGTAATGTGAATTAGATAAAAATCATTGTTTATTTTTCCTTGTTGTGCGTCGGCGAAAGCCTAATCCCAAAAAGATCGTATGGTTTAAATTTAAGTACCGTACACGTGCTGGGTACGAGTGAGTTGTTCATATTTGTATGCAGTAGAACGGAAATCGAATTCGTGATCTACTCGAAAGTGGGTAGGGAGAGGATACAAGAGCATTTGTTTATGCAGAACTTCAAAATGAATTTACAACCACAAGTATTTATGGCCTTTGTGCAAAGGTGAACTTTGAATCACTTTTCAAACTTAGTTTTTGAACAAATATCATGCACCGATTGCGACTATATTTATTATGTATATATTATTATTAATCTTAGTATTATAATACTTATTATTATTATTATTATTATTATTATTATTATTATTATTAATTTTGTTTATCAACAGATTTAGTTTATTGCACTATTTAACAAAATATTAAAATATATATATATATGTTGTTCTCTTCCAAATTTATGTTCTACGCAAGATTACTGTACTCTGCTCACTTCAATTCATGCAATAAATTAAATCGTCACTGACCCTTTAAATAAAATAATTGATCAAGGTTTTGTGCACCATGTAAGGCTCTAACGTTACTATTACTCTGACAGTTTACATATGTCTGTGTAACAAGGGACTGACGCTTTGCTCAGCAAACTTGTATAATTGGGATTAGAAACAGCTGTTCACACATGGAAACAATATCGGGATTAACCAGTGGTTCAACTCGCCGAGATCAAAGGACAGCTTATGTGAGAGGAATGTGATTAGTATGGAATGAAAGTAAGACAACTATGGCTATTGTTAGTAGCATATGCCCTTACAAACAAGATTTATATATTGAATAACCGCTGATCCTAATGAAAAGGAATGCAACTCGTCATTTTGTGGTGAAGTTTTAGAAACTAAAAAGAATTAAATTGCTTGTTTAAGTGGCAGTTGATTAAATATGTTTTCCTATTTGTAATTACAAAACTGTAATCTAGGCTATCCTGTCAGTTAAAATAAATTGCAATGTATAGTTTCTGTTGAGCTCCTTGAAAATAACATGGTCGATATCCGCGGTCTAGTTGTAAGTTTCAGTTAGAAAACTTGTAAGATGTCCCTTATGATACGAATTTGCTCTACCTGTGTTTTACAAGCTTCTTGTTGTCTCTGAGCTAATTTAACTTTCACCCTATGGCTAATGTGTTGAAAATCTATAGCTTTTCAGTACACCTTGCTCCGATATTAATTGAAATTCAATCATGAATTCTTGTTTCTTTATTTCTTTATTATAATGGTAGTGAAAACTTGTGATCATGCAATTAAGTAAACAGCAACAAAACAACATCCACTACTATGCGGTCTGCTACTACTGGTAATAGCACTGACCGCAACAACAATAACATCAACAACTGCATCAACAGCAATAATAATAATAACGACGACGACAACAATGCAAAATTTAAAAATAAAAACTTCTGCTACTACTGACAAGAGAATCGACATTAACAAATAATAATATTAGTAGTAGTAGTAGTAATAATAATAATAATAATAATAATAATAATAATAATAATAATAATAATAATAATATAAATAATAATTTATTATTGCTAGAATTAAGTCACTCTAAAATACGTATCCACCCGCTTTCCTGTTTCGATCTCACCCGAAGAGTTAACATCTTGAGCAAGAACTGCCTCAAGGGCAAAAGTTAGTTGAGTGTGCGTATTTATATTTTATGCCCAATTCGTATATACACAAATATATACTGAGCTATAGACATTTTTTGTTCCAAATATATCTATAGAAAACTGTTGATTGTTTTATCAATACAACACATTCGAAATATTCATCGGAGTCACTCGAATCAAGCCTTCCGTACATTTACGACTGGTGTAAAATATGATTAGACCATCCCAACAATCATGTTGAATGCAGTCGGACCTAGAAATGGTATGTGGATTCTTGTAAAATGACCAAGTACCTGCTGGTAACGATGTATTGTCTATTGATATTTTATGGACTGACGACTTCTTTTAAATATCTTTTAACCTCTGTCAAATGGTCTATAAGGAAAGGTACATTTTCATTTTTTTTTGTCTCTTGAACCATATATATATCTAGTAGCAAGTTATGCTTTCTGTACATCTCTTCCCAAGATCATTGAACTCCATTTACATCTGTCAATGTCGCATAGCCCTTTAAGGCATGAGCCATGAAGTACAACTCATTAACACGTGCACGCTATTAATGAGTAATACACGTAAGTTGAGCTAATATTGATATTTCCTGAAAATGGTTTATTATATATTTAGTGAGAAATATTTCTGAGTTGCTAAAATTAAACTTAAAATGCAAATGATAATTGGAAAAGGTGAGACAAATCAATTGTTATTCAAGTGTTTTCTTTCCATTTTGGGACAAATTAACATGGTTATGAATAACTGCTGACGTGACCTGGTAACATACATCATTAAATAAGCTTTTCTTTCTTTAAACTCAGAGAGAGAGAGAGAGAGAGATGGAGAGAGAGAGAGAAAGAGTTGAGTACATTGTATGTAAGTAATGTGATAGCGACCATTTGAATGTATCTGTTGTGTGTGTGAGAGAGAGAGAGAGATGTTTTGAAAAGTGTGGGATAAGGAACAAATAACTGAGTTTGTATTGACATGACTCTTTACAAATATTGAGAAGTTGACAGAACTTGAAACCAAGCTTCTCTTCTAACGGAATGTCAATAACAAATCACAATGCGTTGAAGAAATTGTTCTTAATTGTCTTGTGAAGATTTCTACTGGAGGTGTTCTCTTCTGACAAGTAATTGTGCAATCATACATACATGAACAAATACACATACAATACACATCAATACAAGTAATACAAATACAAAATAGATTAAAGAGTTATATTTCATCACAAGCAAGAATGGAACCGGTGCCGCGTGTAGCGGTACCTACATCCTAGATCGTATGCACCAGCGCTCAAACTCACAAAAGGATTGATGGAAAGGACTCGAGATGCAGGAGAACTCGCTCGCTAGGCAACCGGAATTGAACACTTATCTATATGTACAACTTTACTGGATTTCTATTTAGAAATGCAATTGATATACATTAAATTATTATGCATTGACTCTTATATTCCAAACGACTTGACAAACAGAAAGGAAAGGGCCTATCTGTATCACCGGATTATTTTATAACAATTCCCAGCGACGTTACTCTAGCATTTTTAGCGGATGAGCGTAGTATACAATCCAGTATATATAAATGCATAAGAACATACTTTCCGAGATTAGTGATTTCATTAGCTTAGTTTTGACGTACAAAGAATAATACATCAAATTTATATATATATATATATATATATAGATAGATAGATAGATAGATAGATAGATAGATAGATAGATAGATAGATAGATAGATAGATAGATAGATAGATATACACGCACACACACAATTTCATATTGATAGGTAAATTGACCTGGTCGTTTATGGTTACATTTGTAACGTATTATAAGTTACAGTTTTTTGTCTGCATTTACATAGGGATATGTTGAAACAACGACATTGTAGGTGGAGAAGATTTAATATTCCATTTCTGACATGTTCGGTGATACATAGCAATGACGATATTTTATTACAAAGTTCTACCCATTGTCCGCTTAAGAAATATTGATACTGCATTTTCTATAAATCTAAAGTGATTATTTGGTTATGTTATAAAATCATAGAACGACTCAAGCGGGATACGATAGACATTACAAAATAAATAATCTTCAGAGATAGTGCTGTCCAATCTTCACCTACTCCCGTCGAGATAAGTTTGAGGATATAATTAGAAGACGACATAATTATCCACATACCTTGACAAGTGTTCAGTACAATTAAGTTGTATTTATAAAAGAAATACAGATAAGACTGTTACATTTATAAAAAAGTACAATTAAGACAGTTACGGTTATGAATGAAGTACAGTTAAGACAATTGCATTTATAAAAGGAATACATACAAGATAGTTACATGTACAAAAGAAGTACAAATAATACATTAAAGTTTATAAAAGAAGTACAATTAAGACAGTTACTTTTTTGAAAGAAATATAATGAAACAGTTACATTTGTAAAAGACGATAATATTGTCGTATACGATACTCTTTTAAACTGAAACTATTAACGTGAAATGATATTTGTCAAGAAAATAACACCTGTCTCTCTACACATGAACGTTTCAATGCAATCCCGGTTCAGCTGGATTTAAAGAACAAGTATGAAATACTTAGGATGCGTGCAACCGCTGCCGCTGCGCTAACAGTACCAAAAAAAATCATCTTTTGAGGTGCGAGTGCTGATGGCCGACTGGGTTGAAGGACTCACGGTACTATTTCAACTCCCATAGTAAACCTATGTAACCACCATGATATTAAAAATTCAATAACTTTACATTTCTAAATGCTCATGATCACACCTATATTTATCAGTATAGACCCATCCTTGATGCAAGCTTATGTGTTAAGAAAACCACATGAGCCGCTGCATATTTTGGATCTACATGTGCATGAAACTTGTATTATCCATTCTGCACCTAATGAAGCAGTTGCTACTGTTATTATTGACTGTTTCTAAGTCAAGTCTGTAAAAATACTAAAATTGCATCAATAGCATCTTGTTTCTATTGTTTTAGGTGCCGATAGGATAAGCTCTCAAAAGAATGTTTTACTAAAATTTTACTTTTCATTATTAACCAATTATTGACCACCAAACCCGTATATACTCTATAGTATCTTCACCCATGTCTAGACTGGTTCACAGTTGTTCCATATAATTAGCACCGTGAGTCCTGAAGGGACTGGTCTCAACGGATATGTCAAAATCCTAAATTCGCGAGACTCAAGTTCATTCTGTGGTCACGAGCTTAAATACCATAATGAAAACTTCAGTGAAACTATCAGCATTCACATTGTCAACAACAAAAACAGCACTCCAAGAAAAGAGCAGTCACTAGAACAAAATTTGATTCGTATTGACATGCGTGATCTCAGTGACAATACAGGGTTAGATTCGTTAAGTAACACAGTGTAAAGTGAAGGCTAAGTACGTTCATGCTGATTAAAACCGAAATCTCCGACATAAAGTTGATCCGATAGGCACCGATAAAATGTCATGCTTTGTTTTCTTTTGGAATTATCGGTTCGCGTATTTTTTTGGTAATCTATGAAATAAAGAGCTACATTTCGTTGTTAGAGATATCTTAAAGAACGATGATATGAAAAACGTTATATACGGTTTAACAGCTTTAGTTTGATAGATAAATCATAAAGTCAACCTGACCTCTGAACGGTGCTTATCAGACCAATAATCTATAAGCAGATCTTCATTTTAAAACTCAGATTCGAATATTTTTTTTTGTAAGACATGCATTTGAAATAAATGAACAATGTGAACTGATTAAGCTTCAATGATACCTGTGAGTACAAAATTAATTACACATAATAAAACGTTTTGCATAACAAAGTTAAACTGTCTTGATGAACAAGTATTACTTTGCACAGGGTTCCCTTGCTTTATTTATTGGTCTGAAAGTAACACCTACACCTTCTTACCTGCGGATATTAAACATTAGACATTTTTCGTGGATAAGAATATGTAAATAAATATATCAACTACCCACGATAACCTGCAAACTAAACAATGTCTTCCTGAAGAAATATATGTAGGAAAATGATAATTGAACTCACGTGCAATGTGAAAATATCATCGAGGAGTATTCATTTGTAAGCGAACGGTGAACTGTACAAAAGAGATATAGATAGAGAGAGAGAGAGAAAGAGAGAGAGAGGGAGAGGGTGGTGGGAGGGGAGAGGGATTGTTGAGGAGACATAGATCAGAAGAAGAAGATAGGGATAGAGAAATGTTGTTGTCGATGTTCGAATTCGCATTTTTCTTTTGTACATGAGAGGTTAACAGAAGAAAGATTTTGGTGTAGCTGTTTTCCTCGTGTTTGAGGATGTAAAAAATGATCCGAATCGTTCGATAAGTTCAGACAACTTTTAAGGGGATCAGATGACACAGATGTTTCAAGCATTCTCGAATTGGAAAATAAATCTGTGCGAGGCAGATACAACATGCCTATGTGTTTTCTGATTTTGGGAGCGACACCTACGTTTTAAAAGTTCTCTTTCTGCATCGTCACAAATATAAGACCTTGCAGATGCTTCGATTCTAATGACACCAACATTTACAGGAATAAATGAGTAAGGCTGCATAAATCTATGGATCCGGTGTACTTACCTACGTTTTGCATAAGTATAATCTAAGTTCTCTGAAGTAAGCCGATTCCCGTAGGCGGTGCCTTATACAGAAGAGATTCTCATGAGGCATTGTTAAGTGTTTGCTTTAGGGATATATTCAAATGTAATATTTCCTGTACTTTATATGGAGATAATTGCATGCTAAAACTTTGACGAAAATAAACATGTCAACCAGATGTCACGTCAAAACAACAATACCAAAGAGGTAAAGAATGTGGTAATGTTATGAAAACAAATTGAAATCATTATAAAGGAAGCGAAAGAAAACAATTAATTCAAAAAAGAAGAATTAGAAGAATTACTTGTTAAAAAGAGCACTATATTTTGTACAAATTTAATTTCACAAAATAGTACTGTAATAATATGCTAAATGTATATCTCAAGGAAACAAATGCAATAATCTGAAATGGATTTTGAGCGCTATATTTAATTTAACTTTCAGCTAGAAGAACAGAATGTAGAATGAAGATGCAAATATAAATATATGTATAATATAGAAGATCTCCAATTCATTCATATTCTAAATATACGAATATTGATTTGAGAGGGAAAATAATTAGGATTAGTATTTTATTGTTACAATGCCGACCCTTACTTGAAAAATATGAACGTATGAAACTGAAAATGCTGGATTAGGAAAATTCAACTTGATTTAGCAATATAAATCAGAATTAAGTATTCAATTTAGCAGTTAGAAAGCATTAAAAGATCGTTGAAGTAATAAGTACATAGTTTGGCCAGGAATTAAGCAAAGATGCAAGTTGAACTTTTGCATTGATATATTATCTAAAATTGCATGGTGATATATATATATATATATATATATATATATATATATATATATATATACACCAATAACAGGAAGATCTTTCACTGCATTATCAGCATGAGTGAAATATCAAAATGCTTGTCTTTACGTTGCCATTTCAAATGACAAAAGCTTCTTTAATGCCGTAGAGTCACCATCAAGAGATTATCAGTACAGGCCATCAACAAATCAATTTCACACATACGAACATTGGTTTCACATATGCCCGATAAAGTTAAAAGACGTTGCCAATTTTTGAAATATGTATTTGACATATCTGTCAATGTCGTGGCCAAACTTGTAAAACCAGAGAGAGAGAGAGAGAGAGAGAGAGAGAGAGAGAGGGGGGGGGGGCTGGAAATCATGTATCCGAACTGGAAAACTTGGATTTGTCTTCATTCACAACTGCAGTACATAAGAAAGAGAAAATCATGGACATAGAAGCTAATAAAACCTTAGGAAATATAATACTTGATTTTCCCAGAATGATCTGTACATTGCCGCTGCTGACCTTAACTTTCTCAATCTATCATTCATGATACCTTGTTTTATTTTGTCTGCCTTTACAGACGCTGGTAACCGCAAATCTTTGAAAGCCATGCAAATATTGTAGTCATTCAAATTGAAAATCTCATCACGATTGTAAGAAATGGTTATGTCTTTAACATGTGTTTTATTAAAATTGCTTAATCCTGGACTGGCAACGTCTTTTTAAATATTTTACATTGAATAATACTAGGTACAATCATAACGTTAGGTCCCAACGCAGATGTTTCCACTTGAAGTAACTATTGAGGTTTGATACTAATTTGAGTATGCGTAATGCAATGATATGTTAGACTAAGATGCTTAACAGTATGTGGTGCATATTCGTGTTTTTGTAGAGATATGTATTTACTGGATGTTGGCATTATTGCACTTTAGTTTTATCTATTAACTACACATTTAACGAGATGTTTAGCTGAAACAACACTGATGCCCATTACAATAGTAATAAATACATCCTCATAAGTACATAAGCTATCACTTTATGGAATGTTTGTAAAAATTATTAGATCTGAGTTGTCTAATTTTCTCTAAAATAGCATTAGACTGAGTAAAATAATAGAGCGCAAAAGCATCATCCAAATTATTCAGCATACGCCTAACGAAAACAAGTTATTTCATTCCTTCGTTCATGTAGCTGTGTGCCTGTGCTCTGTTTTCTTTGTCCTGTACAGTTTTTTTTTATTCCACTTGTTACGTGTTCTAATAGTGACTTCTTCTATCTGCATCAGATCGTTTAGGATAAGCATATAAATACTTGGTTCAATTGTGATAATGTTTAGACTAAAGTTTCATTTGAAACAGTAGATACAACAAATATTGAACCAGAGTCTGATTTCTTTAGTTGAATTAAGTTTCTGTCTAAGTTATTTATTTCTACTGATCCATGCTGGCAAGTTTGGAAAGAGCATAGTTAAATACATTAATTTAAGCCATTAGGTATTTAAAAATGTCTAAAGAGCATCCCGTTATTACTGAACATTACTCTAATGTAAAGCTCCAACTTATCTTCCTCATATCCGATCAGGATAATTTGTTCCGTCTCATCTGGTATGAAGCAATATCCTTCCCATCATTGGTTTCATTGTATCATCCATCACCTTTTGTATTATTGATTCTATCTTATAACTCATTAAGTTTAGTAACAAATGAAATACTATTTTTCCCATTTTTGTGTTCAATTGAATTTTGAATTCCTGTAGGTTTTCTACTATCTATGATTTAACTGTATCAATTCTCCCACTAAACGCAAGAGTCTTTTCATCTACTTCATTTTTGGATCCATCTGTTTACATTGTAAACATTTATTCCATATAATTAATATCTGTTATTGTTCGTTTCACCTTTTTACCTAATTAGTCAATACTACCTTGCACACACCTATAATATTCATCAGTTTGTAGATAACACATTCTTTGGGATCTGTGTCAGATTGTTTTATTCAAACAATAAGTTCACGTTTAAAAGTTTGTAAGGTCTGATCTTTTAATATTTTGATTGTGTTGCTTAAAACAGTTATAAACCTCAAGGCGTGTCCAGAGTTTTGATTATACTTTTATTCATACTTATTTTGTTCTGTTTTCGTCTTTCTTTCTGATTATTTTTGTTATATCACTCTTATTTTGCAACAGTGAGAATGTATTGCTGTTATCAGTTATCTTATCTTACAGTTTCATTACAGTATCTTTAAAATTATTAACTGATTCTTAATCTCTTGATCATTCTTTTTTTTTGGAGTTCATTATTTAAGTCTTTCTGTATCTGTTCTAATTGTGATTGTAAATTAGCATTGTCTTTTTGAGATTTGTTTATTTGCGTCATGTCATTCTCTAATGCACACATCCCTGGGTTCCTTTGAGTTTTTCTTTTGTTCAATTGAATGTTAGGTATTGTATCTGCTTTTTCTCTTGCTTACTTTCTCACAGTTGGCAAGACTTTTTTAAACAGCGTATTACATCTCTGCTTAAATAAATCCGGTGCATGTAAGAGCTTTTTCTTGTTGTCGTCAATTTCTTCCGTTGCTCTTTAATTTTTGTAGCTCCTTCAGAGAAGTTTGTTGTCTACTTTTCTACTTTTTCTTTAAGACATTTATAATTATAAGTCTAATGCCTTACGTATTAGAGAATCAGCAAGCTTTTGTACAAACTGTTTATTGATTGTCTAGTTTCCATGCTTAATGGGGGAGTAAATGAATCCACAGAGGTTCCGTAACTACCGCCTATTGCCATATTCGTCGCATAATATGAAATAGTAAAGAGCCATTGAATAAACTACTCGATTGAAAGCAATAACTGATGTGTTTCTGTAGGTTTACTGTCTGCTTGTGTGTATGTCTTTCCTGTTCGCTCTTTAATTTTCAAGTCATTTAATATAAAGAAAAAAAGTTTGGTATACTTGCACATCATCACGAGAAGGTGTGTCGCGTACCTCATACGGGGTTTTATCTTCCAGACCAAGGTCACGGCTCAATATTTTACGATTTCCGTCACAAATTCGTTTCTGATCTATACCAATAGAGCTGTTTGTGATTAAGGGATGAATCATTTTAAATTTACACACCATTAGTCCTCTCAGTTACCACATTGATGGTCCTACTTTGTAAGATCAAATCATGACTCAATATTTTGAGCTTGCCAAGAAACTACCCATTCTTCTCCATGACATTAGACCTGTTTGAGAGTACAGGATAAAACTGGATACAGTTCAGCTTTAGTGATGAAACTTGGTATAGGTATACATTGTCATTAGAATGTGTCTCATGAACCACATTGTTGATCGTATCTTCTAGGTCATGGTCATGAGTGAATATGTTATGTTTTCAATCACACTTTCATTTCTTCCCTTTACTTACGATTATCTAGAGATTGAAAGGTAAACTTGGTATACTTATACATCTTTATTAGCAAGCGTGTTGCATACCACATTAGTGGTCGTATCTTCAATTCCAAGGTCATGTGACAGTATCTTAATTTTTCCTACATTCTTTCCTTTCCAACATTAGAGCCATTTGAGACAAAAGGATGAAACTTGGTATATCTTTCATGTATCATACTGGGGGGTGGGAGGGGATTGACATAGTTAATTCAATGTGTATATGCCAATATTTTACCTTTCAGTAGCATTTTTTCTTATCTTCTGTAAATGTTTAGATTTTAAATATAAATTAATGAAGTTTCATGGTTGGTTTTGTTTCTGCTTTTCTTTGAGGTTCAGGGATGAAACACTGTTCACTTACATTTCTCTATCTTTTGAAGTCCGATGTATCCCAGTCAAGGGTTTATCGTCAATGCCAAGGGCACTGATTAATTGTTTCCTCGCCCTTATGATATTTATAAATGAAAATAATAATAATAAAGAACATCTACAACCATAGCGATCATTTTATAATTTCCATATGTTGCCCTTTGCTTACCCAGTCATTGAAAACAGTAGGGAGTGCCAGATTAAAGTAGGTTATGGTGCTCTGTATTATGGTGTGTTAAATAGTGCGACATAAAAAATGAATTGGCTCAGTTTTCATTCATATTACATAACGTTTCAATTTATGTTCAAAATTTCTGATTCCTATGGGATAATTTGTGTTATAAGCGACATTTGAATCGGTAATACCAATCAAAAGCCGGCAGGCGATGGGATTCAATCTGGTCCCATCCTGTCACTTTCTAGTCAACAGCCCGCTTGGCGTTGGTTTCATTAAATATCTTAGGTTTATCATCAACCTCAAAATATGGAATCAAGCAATCCGTTCGGTTGAAATTAAAATGGATGCAATCAAATTGGTAATTCTTGACTTGAGGCTGAGGGTGAATTTATGATGTCAATTTATACCAGAACCAGGTTAATAAGTGATTTTGTATATTTCGACTGCCGATCGCTTGTTGAAGTCTTGGTATACGGTACTCATCGTTTTGCCCTACATACAAATTGTAGCAAGAGCAATGAATTTATAACGCGATTTATTGCAGTAAATGTGTAACATATTATGAAATAAATAAGTCCACGCGACCAACACGACAAAAACATCACTTTCGCCGACGGGTAAAGGATAAGGATCAAATACGTCACACACACACCCTGTTTATATTGTTATTTTAACCCGGTCGCCCAACTAGACTGTGACGGCAAGGTCTGCTTGCTTATTTTACAATTTTGAATGAGCACACTTTTTACCTGGCCCTGGGGTTTTACGCAAACTATCACAACATCATACACGTGGTTTCTAAAAACGAACAGCTTCTTTTAAATTACCCGCAGAGTTTCATTTTTTTTTTCATCTCTCCCGTAACCTTACTGGTCGTAGGGGCGCAACTGATGACCTTGCGACAATCTCTCTCCGTTTCGCCCTGTTCTCCACTGCTTTTTGGTACTTTGCAAAGTCCATGCCTGTCCACTCTTTGATACTGTCTTCCCATCTCCTCTTCTGTCTGAGAGTTTACAAAACAGATAATATCAATTACCCATAATGTAAGTCATCGCATACTCATGTTTAAGCCATAGTGTTGACAATTTAAAAAGATAAATAGCAACAACAAACACATAGTAAATTAATTTTGAACAGAAATGTTGTTGTCGAACAAATCGCAAATTTTTTGACCGAGGAAGAAACTTTTTTTTGTATTTCGCGCGAGTCAAGACATCAATGCAACAATGTAACGACAAAATATAACCCAGATTATTTGTGACCGCTTTCCTTTTCGGTTCAGCTATGTCTGTCTGTCTGTCCGTCTGTTTCTCTCTCCTTCTCTCTCCTTCTCTCTCTCTCTCTGTATGTATATATATATATATATATATATATATATATATATATATATATATACATACCATTTACCTACTCGGAGTCTTATAAAGCAAGATTGTTATCCCATAGTTCACATTACTAAAAGAAGTACTACCGTTCAAACAATTAACTTTTTCATAATCCACTTTCGAGTAATTTTGTTTACATTAACCCGCAGGTTACCTCTTGTAACGATGGTCATATCTATAGTTTTTGTCTACCTGCATTCAATTTCTGGGGGCAGTCTAACTCATGCTACATTAACGTTGAATGTCATTCAGCAAATCATTCCATAATTGTTGACGCAATTATTTTCCAAGCACAAAGTTCTAAGTGTCTATTTTCGAATAATCCAGATATATATATATATATATATATATATATATATATATATATATATATATATATATATATATATATATATATATTGGCAGCATTATGGTAACGTCGAGCGAAAGCAAGGAATTAACTTGTATTTTCAAAAATGAAGAATTTCGAGCTGACATAATTATTTAGAAAACAAAATATCTGAGGCCAAAACGCTTTAGTTTGAAATAATATCTAAATAAAAAAAGGTTAATACATTGTTATCAAAATTGTTGTCCCTTACGTTATACCTGTTGTTTAAAAATTGTTTTTAGCACAATGTCTCTAAAACATTATTTTATTGTTTGAATCATACACCCCTTTATTATCATTAAGTACACCGTATCTTCTTTAAAGTGGCTTTTGTGTGTAATTGTTGAAGTTCTCCTTTTATTTTATCTCTACACTTTGTTTTCGCCGTGGAATTATTAAATTGTCACCCTCAGACATGCTTGTATTTATAATCTACTCGCATGTGATATATATATATATATATATATATATATATATATATATGTATATATATATATATATATATATATATATATATATATATATATATATATATATATATTATTTTATTATTTCCCGCATTGATCTTCATTATGTACACTTTTAAGATTATTTTTATGGCATAAAATGATGACTATTATCATTAACTGAAGGCCTGAAAACTGACAAAACCTCATGTGTCAATTAGAGACGTTTCATGTGATTAAGACCAATAACCAGTCTAAATAAATTACAGCAGAACTAAGAAAGTAATTGGAATTTTGCATGCAAAGTTGTAGCTTCCTGAACAAATTTATTTACGTATTCTAAATTAATTCCTTATGTGTTTGAACTCGAAAACCCAATGTATAGATTTTGTTACAAAGTACCTTTATCCTAGCTCAAAATTGTGATAACGATAAAAACCATTGTCTTTTCTCATCCACCTTGAAAATTAAACTGTGATGATTTCTATCTTCGTCTAATTAAACAATATTCTGAAATAAACTTTTGGGAAAAGAAAAAAAGAAGAAATAATATTATAAAGAAATAAAAGAGCTGAAATATCTCTTGAGCTCTTTGGAAGGCTGTCATTTACATTCATTCTAATCAAGGTCAATATAAATTAATATTTTGAACTCAGTTCATTTATAATTGTATCGTAAATGTCGATCCTAAGAATAAGCAATCAGAAAACGACATTTGTTGATTTGACTAGTCTAATTACTCGGATTTCAGCTTTATTCTATTAGAAAACTGAAATAGCACAGCCTGATGTTTTTGAGAAATATGTGTTCTTACAATATGTATTTTTCCAGTTACATAAGTTGTAAGTTAAAATACAAATAAATCGCAAGGCACTGAAATTGAAAAAGGAAACAGAGGGTAAATGATATCGTCTGAGTATACCAAATGCTTTCATTGAGCGGAAACATGGCACATGCACATATGTTAATGTTACGAATTTAGTTTTCCATATAAAAGCTACATTTATTCGGTTAGTAGTATAATTAAAAGTCTTATTTGGATTCATCAGCTACTATCGAAAGAACGAATTTACAGATACTTTTGATTAAAATGAAAGACATATGAATAGAGTACATGGACGTTAAAGTCGATGATGTAAACATCAATCATTCGGATAAAACCTTAATTCTGAACAGTTTGATCCGCAACAATGAGTTGTCGAAATTTAAAGATTACAGGGCATTTAGCAGCCTATGAGTAAACTGATGTACACAGAAACATGCAAAAATAAGACATTTTAGAACGGATTATTGACAATAAAATCAATGATCAATGATTGTATCCAACAATAAATAGGACAGAAGAGCAGTACACATTTAGAGATAAATTTTAGCTGGTGCTGTTGTTGTTTCTATTGCCCTAACTTTGACACATACTTTGAACCAAAATAAGTGCAATTTCTAAGCATAAGTTTATTTCATACGTTAGTGGAAAAATGGTGAAAATATCTTTTACAAACTTTCAATTCGATGACACTTTTTATGTACAATGTAACACTAATTCAAACATTCAAATCAACCTAATATTGAATTTTATTGCTTTTACAAAAACTCGAGCATCCACGTTCTCTTTCCAGGCAACGAAGGCTACAATCAAGAGGAATATGATGAATGGGAGTTAACTATTAGAGCTGATTTCGCTATTATGGACCAAAACAAAGACGATTATATTGATACAGAGGATTTCAGGTGTGCACACGTCTCATTAGCTTGTCTGCAGAAACATCAGTTTAATCTATGGTATACCTCCGGTGTTATAAATATTGTCTTTGTCATGATTACATTCTGTCCATTCGGATTGAGCGAAGTGCTTGTCTCTGCCCGACTGAGGCAAACCACTATATCCTATCAATTGAAATATAAATGGATACGACAGTCTTTGCATTGAGATACGTAAGTTTAATTTATAAATCTACAATAATGTCAAGAATTGAATCTCATTCACCGAGGACTTAGCAATATTGTGCTTTTATTTAGTCAGATCAAGATAAGGATACAGGTCGCGAAGGATCGCAGGGAAAACTACCTTCCATGGTCAGCGACAGTTCGCCCATGTTTTTTGTATGTGTCCAAAACTAGCTAAAATAAAGCAAATGCAATAAGAAGCAGCTGCTATTGCAGAAGCCGCCTATGTACTGCTCCTGATCACTTCAATACAATTTCCTTTAAGAACCAGTATGTTCCTATCTAATACTCGCCTAAAGCAGCGAACAATATACAGCGCAGACAGACATAATCTTGAGTATATTTTACATAGGCACGTATGACTTTGTGATATGTCGTTGTAACATGATGAATCCGGGTTGGGATTGGATTAGTGAAGACAAAGAAAGCAATTGCGTTAATGAGATGTTTATTTATAAACTCAATTTAAAGATGAATGAATCTGACACCATTATAACAAAAACAAAAATATATAAGGAAAATGATATTGTTCCCAATATGGAACTATCAACAACAAGTGACTCAACGAGAAAAATCAAAGATGAAAATTAACGAATGGAATTTAAACAAACGTGAATAACGTCCTGTCACCAATCAACACATATAAATACATGATCTACACCCTAATACAGACCAAGTCTTATTAAGCATCAAGGGTGACCAAAGCATGTGCTTTATATACGACTACGAATAATGCATCATTAACAATGTATCCACAAGAAGGACGCATGAATTATGCACTTATCAATTCATCGGTCTATCAACTCATCAATTTACCACTCATTTAGTGATATTGAAATATGTATGCATGAATGTATGAATATATCACTCATATAGCGATATTGGAATGTGAATGCATGAAATTGTGCTCAGATAGCAATAATGACATAACAATGAAAACATGGAACATATATATATATATATATATATATATATATATATATATATATATATATATATCGTGGCGTCCAGTTGACGACAAGAATGTATTTCCGGTTCCAACCGCTCTAGTCAATGGTCAAGGAGCCACCACGCATGGTCCGCCCCTCCCAGTCTGTTGAAGGATCCATCGAGAGCCTTCCCATTCAACACAGACCAGATGGTCGCAAAGCCTCGGTTCCTCACATCAAAAACACCACTACACTCTTCGGAGCCAACGTCACCAGACACAGCGAACACGTCACCAGGAACTCAACAGAGTTCTGCGACTCCACATCACCAAACCATACACAAAAGCAGCTCTACAGCTTAAGATTGCTCCCGTAATGTGGTAAGCTTCCTGACAAGACTCGTCGTATTGTAATTTGTACATAGAGAATTTGCTCTGTAAGTACCCTAGCTTTGATGAGTATGCGCAGTTACGTACTTGGGTTTTCACTGCAGGCAATTTGCACATGCAGCATGGGTTGAATTGCGAATAAACCACCCTCGGGTAACGCTGTACGCGGCAACGAAACCCGAGTACATTTTCGATCACATATACATATTGATATAAATCATACACAATTCCGTGACAGTCGTGTACTTTGCAATCGCGCTTTCTCTCTGAAATACTCTGTACTGAGCAGGTGAGTGGTTGCAGTTACCTGGATCTGTCAATTTTATGTTTAACAAAGGTGGTTACACTCAATATGAAAAGATCATATATGGTAATGGCGTATACTTTTTATTCTCATTTTGTACTCATCGCCTTATAGGCAACTTTGCTTTCGTTGTATTGAGTTTATGCTAGGCCTAGACATTAGGTATCAAAGGTGTTGTCCTTATATCAGAATTAGACATTGAATTAAGCTCTACTCACATAGTCATATTTATTAGAATTGCTGTTGTCTTAGTAGACGATGACAGTGTGTGGTTACTTTTACCGTCGTATTCGATAACGTTGTTTGATTTATCATAGTTATCAATAGCTGTAGTTAGGCAGATAAACATTCACACATATCCAATCGCCTATGTTATGCCTATTTTACTTACTTGGACTTTAGATTGTCACTTCATCTGCTGGTTATTATGGAACTAGATGTAGACACCATGCTTCAAGCTAACGAATTAAAATGTTATCAATAATTGCTTTTACGTGTCTGCTTATGTATATAATAGTTGCCATTTTCTGAAGGTCCGCTTATGTACCTAATAGTTGCTATTTTCTAAAGGTCTGCTTATATACCTAATATTTGCCATTTTCTAAAGGTCTTCTTATGTACATACTAGTTGCCATTTTCTAAAGGTCTTGAACATTAGGAATTTGAGCAAAATGTATTGTTGATACTTGCTAGCCAAGATGTTTAGCATTTGCATTAATTTCAATTCAGGCATTTGAAAACTTTCCATACACCTGCAAATATCTTATTTAAGCATCAAGGACAAACCTGCCTACATAGAGTATATATTCAAGCAATACGACGTTAATGGAGATGGGAAAATTAATTATGAAGGTAAGTTAAAATAGCTACATATTACTACTACTACTTCTAATAATAATAATTTTGCTTGGGAGAATGGTATTATTTTGTGCGAAACCCTAATTGTAATAACTTTTTCTCTTCCGTTCACCTATCACACAATCTAAGTAATGATAGCAAGACCTGCCGAATTGCATTAACTCATGTTTTCCTATAAAATAGGGAGATTGGTGGCACTAAAAATAAATCATTCACTCAATAAATGTGCATACTGAAGTGATTGACTTAGTGTTATAATGGTTCTTTACTTGTTTATATTTTTCAAAGTTTTGAAAATTACATGTGCATTATCAGCGAATTGCCTCAAAATACAAAAAAGTAGTGTCCACGTACGTCTACTCTTAAAACATATAGATATCAATAAATCCTTGAAATTTATCTGTTCTTCATGAGTATATCATGAATGACGAAGAACGAAACAAAAATGAATAGCACTTAAAAAAGAAAAAAAACTACAAGGATCCATATCATTGTGTTCAGTTCACTTGACATCATTCATGTAGAGGATATTTTCATTAGCCAAGAGTCGTCTATCCACTTCGTTCCACATGAACACATGTCATTTATAGCTAGCCAAATCAGTATCTGATAACATGCAGCTGAAAGAAAAAGAGCCAATCAGATAGCTCATTATATTTACCTAGTATGATAGCTGGGAACAATCGTAGAAGGTTTTGTAGACAACGACTCATACACGTTTTTCATTCTAGTCAATGTATATGTGTATGAACACCATAAAAGGCAATATACTGACAATCTATCAGACTAAGTAATAATCTCTCCAAATGGTCAATTGATTTTACTTGCTATAGATAGTAACTCCTCAATCACAAGAGGGTACTTGCTCAAATCATTGTTTTGGCTAACCATACATGCGGAGGGTCGATGTGACACGAAGTGGATCGAAGACTGTTAAGTAGCAAAGAGAGGAGAGGAATGCTGCAGTTTATTTATGCAAGGGATAGTACTTGAAATGTTTCTATAAGAAGAAATTATATATTTGTAATGCATTATTCCCTCTTTGTATTGTCGTAACTCTATGTTTATAATAAAATTACTAGCGTAACCTGAAAACCGTACTCATACGTTATGATGCGACACGAGTTGAAAAAGAAAGGTTGTGTTTTGTTCTGTTTTACTTCACGACGAATCATTATCGTTAATTACATATGTGGCTTTACAGCCATATAGAAAACAAGCCGCAGAATAATTACAATAGTTCACTCAGCTCAGCATCGCGAATGATATTCCATCTGTTGCTCAGTGAATTTTAGATAAAATAAAATTGCCTAACCCGTTTTGCACACTATCAACATTTAGAGCAACACAACTCATTCGATACATGCTGAAAAAAAAGTGGTATGTGTACATGTGATCCGCGATATTGGTCATGAAGTTATGGATGAATACATTTTGACACATGACTGAAGGTTATATAAGCCGTTGCGTTCCACACGTTAACAACTATGGTCTACGTCATCTAGATTTCATTAAACTGTTTCAAATTTCTACTCAGCATCTCTGTATGGTATGATTTGTCTAATGACAAAAAAGATGTTTGTTTATTTGTGGCACGCGACGGCTCGCATAACTCCTCAGTCCTGTGTGAACATTTGGATCCTTCCATAACTCCAGGACCAACATGACGGATTACATGTACGCAGATCACTCTATTTCAGCATGTACTGAATTGGTAGTGTTGCACTGTATGTTGATACAAAAGGTGTTGAAATCATTCGTGAGTGAAATGAATTTGCTAATTTTGGCTACATTACGAGACGTTCATATGAAAATTCACGGAGCTACAGACGGGAATATTATTCGCAATTCTAAAGAGACTGTAGTAGTTTTTTTTTTTTAAACGAAGTTTGTGCATTATCCTCTTTTTGTCATTTATTCTCTTTACTATATAGCTCAGAACTTTTTCGACTGAATACGAAATAGTAGGGTTAAAGATTTGTTCCGCTAATATTTATGAACTATGAAATGTTAATCCTAATCTGTATTTCAGAGTATATAGAAGGATGGCTTGGTTATCGTGATTCTAGATGGCTTGAGTCTGACGTATTCAAATGTTGGACTAGTGAGGGATTACATAACCCCTGCTAGACAGGAAGTGAAGAGCGCGTACATTTCGACGATTATTCATACAGCTATCTTTCACGAATAATATTTTACGAAATATACACAAAATCAATTCTTTTTCATGCAAAGATTTAATAGAGTCATCACTGATTAAACTTATAAATGGCAAAGCCTCTTTTTACGTGTTTACCCCCCCCCCCTACACACCGCATCTCCTCCCCACCAAAAAAGCTCGGTTTTTGAAAAAATTAAATTTCAAGTAAGCAAGATGTTTTCATATATTTTGCACATTTCTGAATTGTATATTCTGATTTATTCAGAATTGCTTAAAAATCCCTCAAATCTCAAACTGCTGACATAATTTCAGCTTACAGGATGAATTTAAAAAGACACTGTACATTGTGTAATTTTATATGAGATTTTTACTACCTTAAATCAATATTTACCCTTACGACCTTAAATCAATATTTACCCTAGAGCGCAATGAAATACCTCGTCTAACAAAACGCTATCAATTTAAAGAAAAATCATCTAGGTACTCGACTGCAATATATACATATATATATATAAATTGTTTTTGAATGTATTTCAAAGTGCGATTGTCATAATTATAATTCTTCGTGGTAATCTGAAAATTGCACTTGGGTAAACTTCGTTTTAAGATTAATTTATTATAGTGATATAAATCAAAGGAAAATATTATTATTTTTAATTGCCTTTTTAGTCATTGAGATTGAAGTTGAGTTGTTTTACCTTTTTATAGATAAACAGACCACATATGGTTTTCAGTATAATACATTCTATTTTTTTTTTAAATGTGGAGAAAAAGAAATTGAAATATCAACAATTGTTTCTTCCGTCTGCTAATACAATATGTGTAGTCTAATACAAGGTCTACATGTGAATTCATGGTCAGGAAGTACAACTATAAATAGGAGAAACACGTCAGTTTATGACAGCATAAAGGCAAAGAGCTCTCGATTACGCTTTCCCGTCGAGGTGTACCTTTTCCTTTTTAAATTAAATTTTTGTATGATATTTGAGCTTGGAAGAACGTTTTCATAGGCACCGCCAACCTGAAGACAGTGGGTTAAAAATTTACAATATATCAGGTATTTATTCGCTGAAAATTATATAGCATTTTCGTAATATTTCCATTTAGACCCTGTCAATTTATTTTAGCACATGGATAAGTACTATATTTACTGTTTTGTTCAGTTTTAATGGATATTTTTCCAAGCAAAACGATAAATATCAAAGTATTATAATTACTGCAGTGCAGACATGTGTCTCGCATACTTCCTGGTATGCTTCATAACATGATTAATAGAGTTGTTTTAAAGCACGTCCGACTGTGCATAGAAAGGCTCTGCTCTGTTTACGTCACTTCTGAGTTTATATTGTGATCAAAGGGAGACAATACTGGCAGACACATGCTTAGTCTTTCCCACAGGACACTGTCAGATCAGCCCAGTATTATATCATCTTGTCATAATGCAGCCAGGCATGATAGAACTATTTATATGTATCACATATATATAACACTGAGAGCATGGCAAACTAGGTCTAAAATATGTGCGCTGAGCCTTATTACATTTTGTCTTGCCTGTCAAAGTAAAGTTACGTACACACATACACAAACTAGGTCTAAAATATGTGCGCTGAGCCTTATTACATTTTGTCTTGCCGGTCAAAGTAAAGTTAGGCACACACATACACATACATACATAATGCATGCATTCAAGCATACATACGCATTGAGACAGCTGGAACATGGTTTGTCACCCTTGTTTCCTTATGGTCATTAATAATGACTCATTATATGGACAAAATGCGAATATTCATATCCATATCTAAATGTTTTGTTTGTTTGTTAATTATGTTTGGAGACATTAAACAAGAATAATTTGGTTGCTGGCAGCGAGTGTGAGAGTCTATAGCTGGATGAAAGAAGGATCTACCAGGTTTAATCTATCGGAGTGGTACGTAACTTGCACAGTTGTTGTTAGTTATCTGTTTTCTAATATTAGAAACAACCTATTACTGTTACTTTTAATGTGACATCGAAAGTAGTTGCAGTCATTCATATTGTCGTTTACTGTAGTATTAGACGTGACAGCAATTTCGCCCAGAGGATTCCTAATAACTTTTATAACCACATGTCTGCAAACAGTTCATATAATTTGAGGAGATCTGGATAGAGGTTGCACGATATTGACTGAAGTTATTTAATACAATCTTGTCCTATGCCGGGAAAAAAGCGACGAAAGAAAAGTTCATTAACTTTTATGATTTAAAAGAAAATAGTTTGCATTTCTTTTGTATAGCATTCCATAGAAGGTTGTCCGCCTGAAAGGATCTGTTACACACACTTCAGTGCAGTAGGGAACGCACTAAACTGTCCGCAATGTACCAGAAATACTCTTGCATTGCATGCATAAGTCACCTTTACAGTAAGGACTTGATATTGGCTGGCATTGACGTACGGCTAGTATCATCACCAGAGGAGGCACAGTCGTGAAAAGCTAGTACTAAATAATTGGACATGCTTTGGATAAGACTAAAAGTTGTTCTTGTTGTTTTTTTAACTTAATTCAAGTGACTGTAAAAAACGAATGTAGTAAAGCTCTAGAAATAATTTGGGCCTAAGTTACCATTCACGCCGCATTTGACAGTGAAATGGAAATGCCCGATTCCAGCATGCCAAAATGGCAACAAGAGCATATGATGAAGGGCTGATATGACAATGCCTTTTGAAAAAGGCCATTGCTTTTTTATAACCTTAGCGAATCTTTCCGCATGTGAATCCACCTATAATTGTTGTTTAAATATGATATTGTGCATAATAATGGGTCCAAACGTGATGTTGTCGGCTCAAAACCTCATTTAATATTTATACACGCTATCACTGATTTAACGACAATTTTTATTCTGTGCATGATGATGCAGGCAATGAATAGTTTTACGTACAGATGAGGTGTTAATATTTTCTTACAGCAGAGTCAAATGTCTGTACTACAATACTTTTAATACTTTTTCACTTTTACTAGAAAAAGTAGCATAACAAATTTGAAGATCTTAGTAAATAAAGATGGGGTTCTGTTTTAAAGCTAACATCAATGAGTTTGCATTTTATATTGCAACTTGGGTATATATTAAGGATGCACATTTCTTAAATGCATAAATGTCCACAATTATGAATAGCATCTAAGCCTTATATCGCCTTCTGTTCACCATAATTGAGTCTTAATCAGTAATTGATATACCAATAATGTCATCAAGCTTTTAATAATGTCTTATGTACACATTTAGCCTTTTAGCCTGAAATAGTTTCCTTAAGAGGCAAAATCGAGAGTGGTATGTACCCCTGTCACTAATGGCACCCCGTGATGATTCAATTAAATGTGGATGCCAGCTTGTACTCAAGTATAGCCTCAAAAGTATTTTTCGAGCTCATGACTGACTGACTAAGGTACCTATAATAATGCAGGGTATGCTGTGTAACATACATGCAAATGTACCGTAATATATATTGTGGAAAACTCAGTCAAACTCAACCGTTAGTGAATATTAACACGTGATTTATAGGTCTATTTACCTCTTGCTAGTTTTTCTCTCTTCACTTTGTTTAATCTTTGGCAAGATATTAATGTTGTTTTTTTGTATTTGAGAAGGTAGCTGATGTTAAAACGTTTGTTTTAAGGGCTACTGGTAATGCACAATTCAATACAGGTGGGTGGGGGATGGTACTTTGATTGTGAATGGCTACAAATTATGGTAATAGTGATGTCCCATTTCGTTCAATTAAGTATTCTGCAACATTAAGCAGTGAGTGTCTTATGAATAACTTATAATAACATAAATCCATACCTTTTTGTCCACAGACTTTGATGCATTGTACAGCAATATGGAGTCTGTATGTAGTGAAAGAGAAATGTCACTGACACTTGTGAATAATCCATTCAGTGGCAAGGAGAAGTGGATTTTGTATAAAACTTGCAGAAATTGAAATTTTTCTGCACATACTGTTTGCAAATACAAATTATCTGCACATACTGTTTGCAAATAAAATCGAATTTTTCAGTCCGGAACAACGTTGACAATAGTTCTTAAAAAGGTAGGGAGGACTCCGCTGGCCACAAGCAGCATTTTATGATGAAGACAATGTCACAATTCTACATGTATTTGGGTAATAGGAATAATGACACAATTTTCAGTCCCAAACATTACGATGATCCCCAAAACGAACAGTCTGAAATATATTCACATTCTCTGCTCACATGTATTTCTGTACATGCTGTACCACAACTGTAATTCAGCTTTTTATACTTTATTAATCAATGAGTCTCGAGTTTCAACCAATAACCACTTGTTTTGTATCCTTATAATTGGTTCAAGGCAAAATGTACAAAATGTAAGACTTTGGTCTAATATTTCCCCTTTATGTAGACAAGCAAGCAACATTAAGCTGTCTCCTGCTTTCTAAAGAACTCCATGTCTTAGCAAATGACTACTCTGTACAACGATAAAAACTAATTTGCTCAAAACAATCTCTATAACTATTTATCACAAGGAATATTTCAATTTTGGAAAAAGTCAGAAGTTCAAGGAACTAAATCTGGGCTGTTTAGTGGGAAAATTTAAGATATCAACGGCAAGTTTTTGTAAGGTCTAAATCACAAACTTGCGTGTGTGTGCGAAGGGGTGGGAGGGGAGGTACCTTGATGCTAAACTAAGTCACCCCTCCATAGGTCTGAAAAATTTTTGTGAATAGACTCACGTATATTTTATCTGATTACTGTGGCATAGTATTGTCCATTCATTGTGTATTTCTCTGGTATCATGTGTTTCAAAATTATTCCACGTGTGTTGAAGAACATAGTGTTCATAACGTTTCAAGCAGATTTGAAAGGACATGCTGTTATAGGCGATGGCGAACGTGTATTCTTCCATACATTGCTTTGTCTCTAACTGTCGAGTTCAAAGCAGTGCATACAAGTTTCATCACATGTAATGATCTTATTTAAGAAATTATAGGCTTCGACTTTGTACTTGTATAATAATTCCCTGTAGATCTTTACCCTTAATCATATTTGTTTTTATCAAACAATCTGGACACCCAACGGACACAAACCCTATTCAGTCATCATTCCTTGCTCAGAATTATTCTGCACATCCGCATGAAGTATCCAAATTATCTGCTACCTGTCGGAGAGCAACATGTCTGTCTTCCTTTGCATATACTTCCAGAGAAACGACTATTTATTTTGAAAGAGATATCCTTGGGCAACCTTTTCTTATATCATCTTTAACCCCCACCACCTTGTTCAATCACTAAAACGTGTTATCTCTCTAATGATTCCAGATTTAGTAAGTGATTTAGATCCATAAACAGCATCCAAGCCAGTTTTTATCTGCGCAAAGAATTTTCCTAATTTTGCATCAAATTTTATCACCATGTGTTCGAAAAAGGACTCGAGTCTACATGTATAACGTAGAAACAGAAGTCGTCGTCACCTAACTTGTGACGTCATCAACTTAAAAATGAACAGTAGGGCGAATTGTTATGACACTGAGTTGCTTTGCTTCTACGATGTTGAATTTGTTTTAGAACTTTTCGATCAACCCTCGTAAATGTCAATTGACCTTAGCAGGAAATGATAATATATTCATTTCACCGTAAAAAGGCTACATACAAATATAAGTTTCACTAATGAAATAACTGTTATCACATAGTTGGTACACTTTTCATATAGTGTGAGCAGTTTAATATGGTTATATGTTAACATGTTAACATATCACTTTATGTGAATCTGATTGGTCCAAATAAGCCCATGAAATTCTTGCTCAGCATTGTCTTTACTGATTGGTTGCGACCGTGGTAATTTTCTTTACCATGCCTTCTGGAACTTTGTTTCTTTGCTATTACTATCAACATTTTGGCAGCCATTTTTCGATTCAATTGCCAAAGGGGCATTAAGAAAATTGTATATATATATATATATGCTTTTTATCTAACGAAAACAATTCATGTAATTCTGGTGATGATTCTCTCTTATAAATATGGTGTGTGATATTTTTTGAATACACTAAATTTCATCAGAAAATCGAATGACAGTGAAATTAAGTGTTGTGTCTTAAGTATAATCATTTATGCTAACAACTGATTGTAAGTCTGAAGAGAACGATGGGGAAAAGAGGTCCAAAATAAAGCATAATTGACGGCATTTTATTTCTCATATCTTTACATGTGTTGCGGACTCTCAATATGTAACTTTGAAGCATTCCCCAGAACTCAACATGATATTGTGTAACAACTGATTAGTCAAAAGGAATCTCTAAAGATATACTGTATCATTATATTTTAACGTTGTTCAATATCAGTATTATTTTATTTTGTTTTATTACATTTTATTACTATTTAGGAAACTACAACATGGCCAAGTCTGGTTTTACTCATATCAGCATGATATAATTATTGTAATATTACGCTGAATAGGACGTAAATGCATCTTTCCGTCACATTAAGTGATAAAAATTGCAAGATTTGATTGGACAATCATAAGTTTATATGACTCTGTACATCCCTTGTTTAAACGAGTATATAATCATCATCTGATGCATGTGACGGTACGTCAAAACAGAAGGTACGTTCAATTGCCATCTCAACTATGTAGCATATCATAAAATAATAATATAATTGATGTTGCCATGTTTGGTATTAGTTATTCCTTTTCCTTCATTTTTCTTAACTTTTAAATTTATTGAGTATATTTCAGAGTTTACATTCGCCTGCTTTCATTTTAGGGATACATTTAATAAGCAGATATCATTATTGCAGTTTTTTCATATGGCAGGATGGTGTCCATTACTGAAGAGGTAATCAATGATACTTAATACAAAGTAACAAATCTGCAAAATTTCGAATTTGTCATATTGGCTGATAGACCAATGAAACTGGTGCATATCACCTGCCTGGAGTTTTATACACCTTGAGCCGCATAACTATGTCTTTAAAGATTTTCATCTAAATTGTAACGATCTTCGAATTTTTATTGGTAGAAAATGTATTTTGAATTACAACTACATGCAAATATAAAATAAATATACATGTATACATGTGCACTCATGTATTTACATAGTTCATGTATGTATTTATATGTAGCTTGATGTATGTTGTGTGTTTATATATTTGCATAACAATTATACTGTGTATAAATGGCTGATGTTCCAAAATGTTCCTAGCTTGAAATTGTAATATACCCAACTGGCAGAGACATATAGACATGTCAACACGACCATATTTACACGAGACACAGGCATATAGACATGTCAATATGACCGTATGTACATGAGACACATACATGTGGACATGTCAACACGACCATATTTACAAGAGACACAGACATATAGACATGTCAAAACGACCGAATGTACATGAGACACAGACATATAGACATGTCAGCACGACCATATGTACAAGAGACACATAGATATAGACATGACAGCACGACCATATGTACACGACACACAGACATATAGACATGTCAACACGACCATATTTACACGAAACACAGACATATAGACATGTCAACATGATAATATGCACCTGAGACACAGACATAAAAAGCATTAAGCGTATTGTCATTATACAGTGATGTGCCGACATCACGAATGTAATTCAGGAAGTACTCAATAAAAAATCGTTTTTTATGGTTTATTTTCAAATTCACAATTTATATTTCAAAATGATTATTCACACTGCCACAATTCCGCACGGTCTCGTCCTTGGAAACAGAAAAAATAATATTTACAAACTTGCATTAGATTACACATTTTTATCCACATTTCCTTATGCTGATCGGATAGATATGGTCCTCATAATAGCTGTATGAAAAGTATAATCATTGCCCTTAATTTTATTTCAATCTTCAGTCGTCAACTTATAGACTGAACTAGTCATATTTCCTTATATAGTGACTTATCTCGTCAGTTGTTTATTACTTTATTTAACTAGCTAGTTAGTTAATTAGTTAGCAGGTTAGTTCGTCAATCAATGAGCGCTTAAAAGGCGGTAACATTTGAATCACAGACACATAATAGAGACATTTAGTTATTCCGGGTGATTTCTTAGAAGTTATTGTAATATATTTATAAATATCATCATCATTTGGTAAAGTAAGTTTTGTTTTTCCTTAAATCTTCATAATTTGAAATGTGTATGCACATAAGATTGATATTTTTCAGATATATATCGGTTCTTTTTTTTAGGGGGATTTGGAGTATACCAAATGTAGCTTTCCCAAGGCAAGTGTTGTGAATCCTTGAATTTTTCATCATTCGCAAAAGTTTCGTATCATACATTTGTTTATTCTTAGAGCATAGTGTTCAAATTGTAGCTTTTGTGACGTAGGTTTGTAATTCCAGAATTCCCTGCAAATTTCCCTAAATTGCTATGGGTTTGTATCACGAAGTGGACGAATGTTAAATTATTTGTAGTACAAGGAGTTTAAAAAGAGTCGCTTTACTATCATAACGATTATTATTCCTGGAAATCTGTATTAATTTCTACTAGACTGTATCATTATGCTAGATTGTATCATAATTGTATTTATTGCAAGATTTCATTATTGAGGTGACATTGCAAAATGTCATTTTCTAAATCTATGTTATTTTTCTAATCCTTGAATGTTTCATCATTTACAAAGGGTTTGCTCATAATTTGATGATTGTTTTGAACTTTTGAGCATGTTGTTTACCTAATCTCGTATTTTGACATAGGTTTCGTGGTTCTTTGAATGTATCAAACTTTATAAAGGATTTGTATCAATAATTTTATGATTTTATTATTTTCGTTTTTGAATACCATTTCAAATTGACCATTGTTTTAGTTAAAGATCTGATATTTTAAAGTACCTAAGAAAGAAAATAGACTGTCTTGTAGACCTATGGTTAAGTGCTGGGCTCGGAGCCTTAAACGCTGAATCGTATGTAGCTACATGACTGCCACTACAACTTAGGAATAATATGGATATATATTCAACGCAATTTGCCTGTTAATATTGTTACTTATCTATAGTATTATATTCGAATATTTATTTATCGATTTATTTCTTTATTTGCATATTATTAGCATGAGTGTAACAATAATAAAATGCTTACTACATTCTTTCATTGAAAAAACACTGATTACTGGTTGGAAAAAAACAATCAAACATATTTAAAATATACATCTTTTCCAAAATGTGATTCCATCTACTACTCTACCAATGAGCGAAGTTGTGGTTTTAGTATTCTATGTTTAATCAGTATGCCAAATTTGATATCAGTGTCTAATCTCTCTCTCTCTCTATCTATCTCTCTCTCTTTCTCTCTCTCTCTCTCTCTCTCTTTATATATATATATATATATATATATATATATATATATATATATATATATATATATATATATATATCCGCATTTTACACCGATGCTTCGAATAAATAGTTCCATGATGCTGATACAGTACTGAGAAACGAGAAACATTTTATTAAGGTATTGAAAATGAAATAGAAAATTATTGGTGAATTATCTTCCATGTGTAGAAACATATCCCTGCATTTTCATATGAAAAAAATTCGATACTACATATCCCATCATGCAATGCAACATATGGATGTATACTCCTATAAGAGCTATATCGATTAGAAGACAATGCTAGTTCAAGAATTTTCAAGGTACCATATACAGGTAATTTTTGGTGGTGTTAAATTTTCGTTAAATTTCTTTATTTTTTGAGTAATTTCCGTGTGTTTAATTTTCGTGAATTATTTTATTCCATTAAAGTGGAAAAATGCATCCTATGATGGTGGCGCACGGGGAATAGACGTTATTTTTTGCGTTTCTATTGTTCCAGTCGTTTCCGCTGTTTCTGTCGTTTCGACGGTTCTGCACATCAGACACAGGTTATTGAGAATTTCCAGCGAGACTTTTCATAATCTCTTTGCGAGCTTCCGTTTTCTCTCTGGCTATCAGTTAGTTTTTGACACCTCGTTGATGACAACTGAATCGTGTGCCTTGTGCGATGCAGCCAGTATTTCATATTTCATGGAATTGTATTTGTCAGTTTCCTCGAGGATGAGCTTGAAGTCTTCCACGGAGATGGCGTTGTCATGAAGCGTCTTAGATATGTGGTCAAATATTGTGCTGAGTTTTGACTCGGCGAGCACACGAATTTTGTCATTCTTTTTGGCCTTCAGGGAGAGCAGCCGGCTAATAAACATTTCCGGCCATGGAAACAATGGAAACCAGCCCGAAGCCCAAAGCTGTGATCTCAAGGGCAACTACAATGGTGTCGTCAATGATTGTTGGCAATATGCCACTCCATGCCACACCTGTGCCCACATACACATCCATAAGTGGCGTGTCAACGCCATTAAACACGTTTACCGGGAGTAAGTACTTTTTGTAGAACGCACGCCGCTATTCAGCCTCAGCCCTTAAGAAATTATGAGCCTTGCATACTTTTTTCAGGTTAAAATTTAAAAGCTCCAGTACATATATACAATATATATACATACATACATACATACATACATACATACATACATACATACATACATACATACATACATACATACATACATACATACATACATACGTAATTACGTTGTTTGTGCATGCGTTGATACTTACATATATGCATAGCGTAAGTTACCGTCAAACCTATCATCTTTAAACATATACTTTCGATTGGAAACTAGATAAAAATCGATAAAAATATCAGCAATGATATAATGGACCAAATATATGTAAATTCAGATATCATTTCACAATAACCGGCATCGGCCCTTTGGAGTTATTTACTGAATATTGAAATAAAATAACACACTAAAATAATCATAAAATGTAACATAAAGCATTCAAACCAGAACTTTCTTTTATATCTAGTAAATGTAAATATAAAATGAAACTTTATTATTGATAGAAGATTTCTAATATAAAATTACTTGCTGGAATACATGCAAGAGGCGAAGAGCTGTGATATAAACATTTGCATGCATAAATGTAGTCTATCAAGTGTGGTGGCCAATAATATTTGAAGTTATGTCTCTAGGGTTAAAGCATTACCATGATCATATATAGAATGAGAAAGAGGGGAAAAAAGAGATAATATTTTGACTTGTTTCTGGGAAACCTTTTGGATATGTCCTTGTACGGCACAAACTTTACTCAACACGTCGGGTCGGTGTTTTGGTAAACGTCTATCAACCTGGAATATTCTTAACTGTATTATATTGAATTAAAATGAGGGGCATGTGAGAGGCCAGTCTATGTCAGATTATTACTAAATGTACCTTATAAACATCTTAAATTCGATAATATTGATTGTAGGAGACAATAGTTTTCGTTTTCATAGCTACTGCAAGTGGTGATTCATCGTCAAGAGACAACAGAGTGTACCCTATTTGTCTGGACGTGTTTACCTCATTCAGCCAACTACCATGATTACATTCAATTTGTGAACATTGTGTGAGCGGGGAGGGGGGTCACATTGTGGATTTTTTCTCTCCTATGCGATAATAATTTGTCCTCAATTAGGAGTGTTTGTGTTGCTGCTGCTTGTCTCACGCGGCAATTTATGCAAGTCATACATGGGAATAGCACCAAACTGATCGAGGCTGCTTCAGTCGTTCTCATGGTAGCTTATTTAGCATTTGTTATTTTTCCATTGTGTCGCGAGGCTCCAAATGCTTAGACTTTGCGCATGACGATATCCACCCTATGGTTGAATAGGTTGGTTCAAAGCGCGTACGTGAGAACTTTTATTTGTATTGTTATTTTGAAACATTTTGAAACCCAGCTTGAGGCACTAAGATGATACTCAATTTAATATGCAAAATATTTGTTGGACACGAGACTCGATCCAACAACAGCTGGCTTCGAATTCCAAAGCTTGAATTAACTCAGCAGTATAAATCAGTTTTAAAACAATATAATTGCAAGAATACATGAAGACTGGTTTCCTCTGTATGCCTGTGCACTCTATTGTCGAGAATGCTGTAACTTCACTTTCTCATCTATCAATAGTTCTAATGGCAGTAGAATATCGTCTGTATGTTTGTCCTTCAGTATATCTCTGCAACTGACTTACTTTTATCAGCTAAGAATGTTTGTTCCGCCAAGAATAATGTCATTGTCGGTTTAATCTGTATGTGAATAGCCTCTCCATGCCATGTATAAATTCACCAGACTTATTGTTCTAATGCCATTCTAGTGTTCTAGATAGTTAGTGGCCAACTTTCTCATATGGAGAGAGAGAGAGAGAGAGAGAGAGAGAGAGAGAGAGAGAGAGAGAGAGAAAGAGAGAGAGAGAGAGAGAGAATTTAACACTTATCTATATGTACAACATTGCTGGATTTCTATTTAGAAATGCAATTGATATACATTAAATTATTATAAATTGACACTTATATTCCAAACGGTTTGACAAACAGAAAGGAAAGGGCCTATCGGTATCCCCGGATTATTTTATAACAATTCCCAGCGACGTTACTCTAGCATTTTTAGTAGATGAGCGTGGTATACAGTCCAGTAGACATAAATGCATAAGAACATTATTTCCGAGATTAGTCATTTCATTAGCTTAGTTTTGACGTACATAGACTTATACATCAAATTTATCTATATATATATATATATATATATATATATATATATAGAGAGAGAGAGAGAGAGAGATAGATAGATAGATAGATATACACGCACACACAATTTCATATTGATAGGCAAATTGACCGTGTGGTTTATGGTTAAATTTGTAAGGTATTATAAGTTACAGTTTTTTGTCTACATTTACATAGGGATATGTTGAAACAACGACATTGTAGGTGGAGAAGATTTAATATTTCATTTTTGACATGTTCGGTGGAACATAGCAATGACGTTATTTTGTTACAAAGTTCTACCCATTGTCCGCTTAAAAATATTGATACTGCATTTTCTCAAAATCTAAAGTGATTATTTGGTTATGTTATAAAATCATAGAACGACTCAAGCGGGATCCGACAGACATTACGAAATAAATAATCTTCAGAGATAGTGCTGTCCAATCTCCACCTACTCGAGTCGAGATAAGTTTGAGGATATAATTAGAAGACGACATATGGCGTAATTAGCCACATACCTTGACAAGTGTTCAGTACAATGAAGTTGTATTTATACAAGAAATACGGATAAGACTGTTACATTTATAAAAGAAGTACAATTAAGACAGTTACGGTCATGAATGAAGTACAGTTAAGACATTGCATTTATAAAAGGAATACATACAAGATAGTTACATGTTTAAAAGAAGAACAAATAATATATTAAAGTTTATAAAAGAAGTACAGTTAAGACAGTTACGTTTTTGAAAGAAATATAATGAAACAGTTACATTTGTAAAATACGATAATATTGTCGTATACGATACTCTTTTAAACTGAAATTATTAAACACCATAATATTAAAAATTCAATAACTTTAAATTTCTAAATGCTCATGATCAAACCTATATTTATCAGTATAGACCCATCCTTGATGCAATCTTCTGTGTTAAAAAATCCACATGAGCCGCTGCAGCTTTTTTAAATTTTTTTAGGTGCCGATAGGATAAGCTCTCAAAATAATTTTTTACTAAAATTTTACTTTTCATTACTAATCAATTATGGACCACCAAACCCGTATATACTATATAGTATCTTCACCCATTTCTAGACTGGTTCACAGTTGTTCCATATAATTAGTACCGTGAGATCTGAAGGGATTGGTCTCAACGGATATGTCAAAATCCTAAATTCGCGAGACTCAAGTTCATTCTGTGGTCACGAGCTTCTATACCATAATGAAAACTTCAGTGAAACTATCTGTATTCACATTGTCAACAAAAAAAACAGCACTCCATAAAAAGAGCAGTCACTAGAACAAAATTTGATTCTTATTGACATGCGTGATCTCAGTGACCATACAGGGTTAGATTCGTTAAGTAACACAGTGTAAAGTGAAGGCTAAGTACATTCATGCTGATTAAAACCGAAATCTATAAGTAGATCCGATAGGCACCGATAAAATGTCACGCTTTGTTTTCTTTTGGAATTCTCGGTTCGGTTATTTTTTTGGTAATCTATGAAATAAAGAGCTACATTTCGTTGTTAGAGATATCGTTAAGAACGATGTTATGAAAAACGTTCTATAAGGTTTGACAGCTTTAATTTGATAGATAAATCATAAAATCAACCTGACCTCTTAACGGTGCTTATCAGACCAATAATCTACCAAGTAGATCTTCATTTTAAAATTCAGATTCGAATATTTTGTTTTGTAGGACATGATTTGAAATAAACGAACAATGTTAACTGATTAAGCTTCAATGATGCCTGTGAGTATAAAATTAATTACACATAATAAAACCTTTTGCATCACAATGTTAAAGTGTCTTGATGAGCATTCAACAGTCTAACAAGTATTACTTTGCACAGGGTACCCTTGCTTTATTTATTCGTCTGAAGGTAACACCTACACCTTCTTACCTGCGTATATTAAACAGTAAACATTTTTCGTGGATAAGAATATGTAAATAAATATATCAACTACCCACGATAACCTGCAAACTAAACCATGTCTTCAAGAAGACATACATGTAGGAAAATGATAATTGAACTCACGTACAATGTGAAAATATCATCGCGGAGTATTCATTTGCAAGCGAACGGTGAACTGTACAAAAGAGATATATATATATATATATATATATATATATATATATATATATAGAGAGAGAGAGAGAGAGAGAGAGAGAGAGAGAGAGAGAGAGAGAGAGGGTAGTGGGAGGGGAGAGGGATTGTTGAGGAGACAGAGAGCACAAGAAGAAGATAGGGAATGAGAAATGTTGTTCTCTATGTTCGAATTCGCATTGTTCTTTTGTACATGAGAGGTTAACAGAAGAAAGATTTTGGTGTAGCTGTTTTCCTCGTGTTTGAGGATGTAAAAAATGATCCGAATCGTTCGATAAGTTCAGACAACTTTTAAGATGATCAGATGACACAGCTGTTTCAAGCATTCTCAAATTCTCTTTCTGCATCGTCACAAATATAAGACCTTGCAGATGCTTCGATTCTAATGACACCAACCTTTACAGGGACAAATGAGTAAGGCTGCATAAATCTATGGCTTGTAGAGTTCTCTGGATTCGGTGTACTTACCTACTTTTTACATAAATATAATCTAAGTTCTCTGAAGTAAGCCGATTCCCGTAGGCGGTGCCTTATACAGAAGAGATCTTCATGAGGCATTGCCAAGTGTTTGTTTTAGGGATATATTCAAATGTAATATTTCCTGTACTTTATATGGAGGTAATTGCATGCTACAACTTTGACGAAAATAAACATGTCAACCAGATGTCACGTCAAAACAAACAATACCAAAGAGGTAAAGAATGTGGTAATGTTATGTAAACAATTTGAAATCATTATAAAGGAAGCGAAATAAAGCAATTAAGTCAAAAAAGAAGAATTAGAAGAATTACTTGTTAAAAAGAGAACTATATTTCATACTAATTTAATTTCACAAAATAGTACTGTAATAATATGCTAAAAAATATCGCAAGGAAACAAATGCCATGATCTGAAAGTTTTTTTTTAGCGCTATATTTAATTTCACTTTCAGCTAGAAGAACATAATGTGGAATGAAGATGCAAATATAAATATATGTATAATTTAGAAGATCCCCAATTCATTCATAAACAGATTATACGAATATAGATTTGAGAGGGAAAATAATTAGTATTAGTATTTTATTGTTACAATGCCGACCCTTACTTGAAAAATATGAACGTATGAAACTGAAAATGTTGGATAAGGAAAATCCAACTTGATTTAGCAATATAAATCAGAATTAAGTAGTCAATTAACAGTTAGAAAGCATTAAAAGATCGTTGAAGTAATAAGCACATAGTATGACCAGGAAATAAGCAAAGATGCAAGTTGAACTTTTGCATTGATAGATTATCTAACATTGCATGGTGATATATATATATATATATATTTATATATATATATATATATATATATATATATATATATATATATATATACCAATAACAGGAAGTTCATTCACTGCATTATCAGCATGAATGAAATATCAAAATGCTTGTCTTAACGTTGCCATTTCAAATAACAAAAGCTTCTTTAATGCCGTAGAGTCACTATCAAGAGAGTATCAGTACAGGCCATCAACACATCAACTTCACACATACGAACAATGGTTTCACATATGCCCGATAAAGTTAAAAGACGTTGATATTTTTAAAAATATGTATTTGACATATCTGTCAATGTCGTTGTTGTAACACCAGATATATATATATATATATATATATATATATATATATATATATATATGGAGAGAGAGAGAGAGAGCGAGAGAGAGAGAGAAAGTGAGGAGGGGCTGGAAATCATGTATCCGAACTTAAAAACTTGGATTTGTCTTCATTCATAACTGCAGTACATAAGAAAGAGAAAATCATGGACATAGTAGCTAATACAACCTTAGGAAATATAATACTTGATTTTCCCAGAATGATCTGTGCATTGCCGCTGCTGACCTTAACTTTCTCAATCTATCATTCATGATACCTTGTTCTATTTTGTCTGTCTTTACAGACGCTGGTAACCGCAAATCTTTGAAAGCCATGAAAATATTGTAGTCATTCAAATTGAAAATCTCATCACGATTGTAAGAAATGGTTATGTTTTTAATATGTTTTATATTAAACTTGCTTAATGCTTGACCGGCAACGTTTTTTTTAAATCTTTTACATCGAATAATACTAGGTACAATCATAACGTTAGGTCCCAACGCAGATGTTTCCACTTGAAGTAACTATTGAGGTTTGATACTACATTGAGTATGCGTAATGCAATGATATGTTAGACTAAGATGCTTAACATTATGTGGTGCATATTCGTGTTTTTGTAGAGATATGTATTTACTGGATGTTGGCATTATTGCACTTTAGTTGTATCTATTCACTACACATTTAACGAGATGTTTAGCTGAAACAACACTGATGCCCATTACAATATTAATAAATACATCCTCATAAGTACATAAGCTATCACTTGATAGAATCTTTGTAAAAATTATTAGATCTGAGTTGTCTAATTTTCTCTAAAATAGCATAATACTGGGTAAAATAATAGAGAGCAAAAGCATCATCCAAATTATTCAGCATCCGCGTAACGAAAAGTTGTTATTTCATTCCTTAGTTCCTGTAGCTGTGTGCCTTTGCTCTGTTTTCTTCGTCCTGTACAGTTTTTTTAATTCCACTTGTTACGTGTTCTAATAGTGACTTCTTCTATCTGCATCAGATCGTTTAGGATAAACATATAAATACTTGGTTTTAATGCCATACCGCTAGATATTACTCCACCAATCATGACTGGTGATGTTATCTCTTTATATTTAATGGTAAAAGTTTAATAGTGCGTTTTAAGCAATCCGCCCGATAACTGCATAGCAGATACAGTAACATATTGAGCTGTATTAATAATAACAGTGTGAAATATTGCCATGTTTAAATATTATGTCTGTGATTCTAATAATCTATATTGGCGTTTGTTTTCTTTTGTCCACCAATGAAACGCAATGAATAGAAAAATACTCGTTTAACTTTTACAAAAAATCCAGTGTAAATATTAATCCTGCAATTGTGATAATGTTTAGACTAAAGTTTCATATGAAATAGTAGATGCAAAAAGTACTGAACCAGAGTCTGATTTCTTTAGTTGAATTAAGTTTCTGTCTAAGTTATTTATGTCTACTGATCCATGCTGACAAATTTGGAAAGAGGATAGTTAAATACATTAATTTAAGGCATGAGGTATTTAAAAATGTCTAAAGAGCATCCCGTTATTACTGAATATTACTCTAATGTAAAGCTCCAACTTATCTTCCTCATATCCGATCAGGAGAATTTGTTCCGTCTCATCTGGTATGAAGCAATATCCTTCGCATCATTGGTTTCATTTTATCATCCAACACCTTTTTGTATTATTGATTCTATCTTATAACTCATTAAGTTTAGTAACAAATGAAATACTGTTTTTTTTCCCATTTGTGTGTTCAATTGAATTTTGAATTCATGTAGGTTTTCCACTATTTATGATTTATGAGTATCATTTCTGCCACTAAACGGAAGAGTCTTGTCATCTACTTCATTTTTGAATCCATCTGTTTACGTTGTAAACATGTATCCCATATAATTAATATCTGTTATTGTTTGTTTCACCTTTTTAACTAATTAGTCAATACTACCTTGCACCACACCTATAATATTCATCAGCTTATAGCTAACACATTATTTGGGATCTGTGTCAGATTGTTTTATTCCAACAATAAGTTCACGTTTAAAAGTTTGTAAGCTTTGATCTTTTAATATTTTGATTGTGTTGCTTAAAACAGTTATAAACATCAAGGCGTGTCCAGAGTTTTGATTATACTTTTATTCATACTTATTTTGTTATGTTTTCTTCTTTCTTTCTGATTATTTTTGTTATATCACTCTTATTTTGCAACAGTGAGAATGTATTGGTGTTATCAGTTATCTTATCTTACAGTTTATTACAGTATCGTTAAAATCATTAACTGATTCTTAATCTCTTGATCATTCTTTTTTTTTTTTGGAGTTCATTATTTAAGTCTTTATGTAACTGTTCTAATTGTGATTGTAAATTAGCATTGTATTTTTGAGATTTGTTTATTTGCGTCATGTCATTCTCTAATGCACACATCCCTGGGTTTCTTTGAGTTTGTCTTTTGTTCAATTGAATGTTAGGTATTGTATCTGCTTTGTCTCTTGCTTACTTTCTCACAGTTGGCAAGACTTTTTTTAAAACATTAAACAGCGTATTACATCTCTGCTTAAATAAATCAGGTGCATGTAAGAGCTTTTTCTTGTTGTCGTCAATTTCTTCCATTGTTCTTTAATTTTTGTAGCTCCTTCAGTACCCCTCAAGAGAAGTTTGTTGTCTACTTTTCTACTTTTTCTTTAAGACATTTATAATTATAAGTCTAATGCATTACGTATTAGAGAATCAGCAAGCTTCTGTACAAACTGTTTATTGATTGTCTAGTTTCCATGCTTAATGGGGGAGTAAATGATTCCACAGATGTTCCGTAATTACCGCCTATGGCCATAATAGTCTCATAATATAAAAGAGTAAAGAGCCATTGAATAAACTACTCGATTGAAAGCAATAACTAATGTGTTTCTGTAGGTTTACTCTCTGTTTGTGTGTATTTCTTTCCTTTTCGCTCTTTAATTTTCAAGCCATTTAATTTGAAGAAAAAAAGTTTGGTATACTTGCACATCATCACGAGAAGGTGTGTCGCATACCTCATAAGGGGTTTTATCTTCAAGACCAAGGTCACGGCTCAATATTTTACGATTTCAGTCACAAATTCGTTTCTGATCTATATATATAGAGCTGTTTGAGATTAAGGGATGAATCATATCAAATTTACACACCATTAGTCCTCTCGGTTACCACATTGAGGGTCCTACTTTGTAAGATCAAATCATGGCTCAATATTTTGAGCTTGCCATGAAACTACCCATTTTTCTCCATAACATTATACCTGTTTGAGAGTACAGGATAAAACTGGATACAGTTCGACATCAACATTAGAGGATGTGTTGCCTAACACATTGGGGATCACATCTTTAAAGTCAAGGTTATAATTTAATATTTTAAGTACTCCATCACAGTTTCCTTTCCGCTCTATAACTTTGCAGCCCGTTCAGCTTTAGTGATGACACTTGGTATAGGTATACTATGTCATTAGAATGTGTCTCATGAACCACATTGGTGATCGTGTCTTCTAGGTCATGGTCATGGATGAAAACGTAAGTTTTCCGTCACACTTTCATTTCTTCTCTTTATTTACGATTATTTTGAGATTGAAAGATAAACTTGGTATACTTATACATCTTTATTAGCAAGCGTGTTTCATACCACATTAGTCGTCGTATCTTCGATTCCAAGGTCACGTGTCAGTATTTTAATTTTGCCTACATTCGATCCTTTCTAACATTAGAGCCATTTGAGACTAAAGTATGAAACTTGGTATATCTTTCATGTATCATACTGGGGGGGGGGGCATAGTTTATCCATTGTGTATATGTCAATATTTCACGTTTCAGTAGCATTTTTCCTTACTTTCTGTAAATGTTTAGATTCTCAGTATTAACTAATGAAGTTTCATGGTTGGTTTTGTTTCTGCTTTTCTTTGAGGTTCAGGGATGAAACACTGCTCACTTACATTTCTCTATCTTTTGAAATCCGATGTATCACAGTCAAGGGTTTATCTTCAATGCCAAGGGCACTGATTTATTGTTTCCTCGCCCTTATGCTATTTATAAATGAAAATAATAATAATAAAGAACATCTACAACAAAAGCGATCATTTTCTACCTTCCATTCGTTTCCCTTTGCTTACCCAGTCATTGAAAATAGTATCGCGTGCCAGATTAAAGAAGGATATGGTTCTCTGTATTATGGAGTATTAAAGAGTGCGAAATAAAAAAAAATGAATTGGCACAGTTTTCATTCATATTCCATAACGTTTCAATTTATGATCGAAATTTATGATTCCTGTGCGATAATTTGTGTTATAAGCGACATTTGAATCGGTAATACCAATCAAAGCCCGCAGGCGATGGGAGAGAATCTGGTCCCATACTGTCACTTTCTAGTCAACAGCCCGCTTGGCGTTGGTTTCATTAAATATCTTAGGTTTACCATCAACCTCAAATATGGAATCAAGCAATCCGTTCGGTTGAAATTAAAATGGATGCAATCAGATTGCTAATTCTTGACTTGAGGCTGAGGGTGAATTTATGATGTCAATTGATACCTGAACCAGGTTAATAAGTGATTTTGTATATTTCGACTGCCGATCGCTTGTTGAAGTAATATCCATTGTTTTGGTATACAGTACTCATCGTTTTGTCCTCCATTCACATTGTAGCAAGAGCAATGAATTTATAACGCGATTTATTGCTGTAAATGTGTAACATATTATGAAATATATAAGTCCACACGACCAACACGACATAAACACCACTTTCGCCGACGGGTAAGGATAAGGATCAGATACGTCACACACACACCCTGTTTATATTGTTATTTTAACCCGGTCGCCAAACTAGACTGTGACGGCAAGGTATGCTTGCTTATTTTATCATTTTGAATGAGCAAACTTTTTACCTGGCTCTGTGGTTTTACGCAAACTATCACGACATCATACACGTGGTTTCTAAAAACGAACAGCTTCTTTTAAATTGCCCGCAGAGTTTCATTTTTTTTTGTTTCATTTCTCCCGTAACCTTACTGATCGTAGGGGCGCAACTGATGACTTTGCGACAATATCTCTCCATTTCGCCCTGTTCTCCACTGCTCTTTGGGACTTTGCAAAGTCCATTCCTGTCCACTCTTTGATATTTTCTTCCTCTTTTGTCAGAGAGTTTACCAAACAGATAATATCAATTACTCATAATGTAAATCATCGCATACTCATGTTTAAGTCATAGTGTTGACAATTTGAAAAGATAAATAGCAACAACAAACACATAGTAAATTAATTTTGAACTGAAATGATAACACTTAAAATGTTGTCGAGCAAATCGCTAATTTTTGACCGAGGAAGAATTTTTACTTTTGTATTTCGCGCGAGTCAAGACTTGCAATGCACCAATGGAACGGCAAAATATAAACCAGATTTTCTGTGACGCCTTTCCTTGGCGGTTCAGCTATGTCTGTCTGTCTGTCCGTCTGTTTCTCTCTCCTCTCTCTCTCTCTCTCTCTCTCTCTATATATATATATATATATATATATATATATATATATATATATATATATATATATATATATATATATATATATATATATATACCATTTACCTACTCGGAGTCTTATAAAGCAAGACTGTTATCCCATAGTTCACATTACTAAAAGAAGTATTATCGTTCAAACAATTAATTTTTTCATAATCCACTTTCGAGTAATTTTGTTTACATTAACCCGCAGGTTACCTCTTGTAACGATGATCATATCTATAGTTTTTGTCTACCTGCATACAATTTCTGGGGGCAGCCTAACTCATGTTACATTAACGTTGAATGTCATTCAGCAAATCATTCTATAATTGTTGACGCAATTGTTTTCCAAGCCCAAAATTTAAAGTGTCTATTTTCGAATAATCTAGATATATATATACATATATATATATATATATATATATATATATATATATATATATATATATATATAAATCACGTTTCTATTCTCGTCTGATTTTGCAGTTGAGTGTTCAAATGAGTTATTACAGTTCGTTTTGGCACCATTCTGGTAATGTAGAGTGAAAGCAAGGAATTAACTTGTATTTCCAAAACTGAAGAATTTCGAGCTGACAATATTATTTAGAAAACAAAATATCTGAGACCAAAGCGCTTTAGTTGGAAATAATATCTAAATAAAAAACAGATTAATAACTTGTTGTCAAAATTGTTCTCCCTTACGTTATACCTGTTGATTAAAAATTGTTTTTAGCACAATGTCTCTAAAACATTATTTTATTGTTTTGAAGCATACACCCGTTTATTATCAATAAGTACACAGTAGCTTCTTTAAAGTGGTTTGTGTGTGTGTAATTGTTGAAGATCTCCTTTTATTTTATCTCTTCACTTTGTTTTCGCCGTGGAATTATTAAATTGTCCCACTCGGACATGCTTGCATTTATAATCTACACGCATGTGATATATATATTATTTCCCGCATTGATCTACATTATGTACACTTTTAAGATTATTGTTATGGCATACAATGATGACTACCATCATTCAATGAAGGCCTGAAGACTGATAAAAGCTCATCTGTCGATTTGAGACGTTTCATGTGATTAAGACCAATAACCAGTCTAAATAAATTACTTCAGAACTAAGAAATTAATCGGAATTTTGCATGCAAAGTGGTAGCTTCCTGAACAAATTTCTTTACGTTTTCTAAATTAATTCCTTATATGTTTGAACTCGAAAACCCATTGTATAGATTTTGTTACAAAGTACCTTTATCCTAGCTCAAAATTTTGATAACGATAAACACTTATCCACCTTGAAAATTAAACTCTGTGTTGATTTCTATCTTCGTCTAATTAAATAATACCCTGAAATAAACTCTTGGGAAAAGTAAAAAAAAAAAAAGAAATAATATTATAAAGAAATAAAAGAGCTGAAATATCACTTGAGCTCTTTGGAAGGCTGTTATTTACAATCATTCTAATCGAGGTCAATATTAAATAATACTTTGAATTCAGTTCATTTATAATTGTATCGTAATTGTCGATATTAATAATAAGCAATCAGAAAACGACATTTGTTGATTTGACTAGTCTAATTACTCGGATTTCAGCTTTATTCTATTAGAAAACTAAAATAGCACAGCTTGATGTTTTTGAGAAATATTTGTTCTTACAATATGTATTTTTCCAGTTACATAAGTTGTAAGTTAAAATTCAAATAAATCGCAAGGCACTAAAATTGGAAAAGGAAACAGAGGGTAAATGATATCGTCTTGAGTAAACCAAATGCTTTCATTGAGCGGAAACACGGCACATGCACATATGTTATTGTTATGAATTTAGTTTTTCATATGAAAGCTACATTTATTCGGTTAGTAGTATAATTAAAAGTCTTATTTGGATTCATAATATACTATCGAAAGAACTAATGTACAGATACTTTTGATTAACATGAAAGACATATGAATAGAGTACATCGACGTTAAAGTCGATGATGTAAACATCAATCACTCGTATAATCAACATTTCTCAGTCCGGCATAAAGCTTTTCCTTTTTTCTTTCTTTTTTTTTTCTTTTGGTCAATATGTCAAACTTGATACAACCTTAGTTCTGAAAAGTTTGACCCGCAACAATGAGTTGTCGAAATTTAAAGATTACAGGGTATTTAACTGCCTATGAGTAAACTGATGTACAAAGAAACATGCAAAAATAATACATTTCAGAACGGATTATTGACAATAAAATCAATGATCCATGATTGTATCCAACAATAAATAGGACAGAAGAGCAGTAAACATTTTGAGATAAATGTTTGCTGGTGCTGTTGTTGTTTCTATTGCTCTAACTTTGACAGATACTTTGAACCAAAATAAGTGCAATTTCTAAGCAGAAGTTTATTTCATACCTTAGTGGAAAAATGGTGAATATATCTTTTACAAACTTGTAATTCGATGACACTTTTTTATGTACAATGTAACACTAATTCAAACATTCAAATCATCCTACTATTGAATATTATTGCTTTTACAAAAACTCGAGCATCCACGTTCTCTTTCCAGGCAACGAAGGCTGCAATCAAGAGGAATATGAGGAATGGGAGTTAACTATTAGAGCTGATTTCGCTGTTATGGACAAAAACAAAGACGATTATATTGACACAGAGGATTTCAGGTGTGTACACGTCTCATTAGCTTGTCTGCAGAAACATCAGTTTAATCTATGGTATACCTCCGGCGTTATAAATCTTTGTCATGATTTCATTATGTCCATTCGGATTGAGCGAAGTGCTTGTCTCAGCCCGGCTTAGGCAAACCACTATAAACTATCAATTTAAATATAAATGGATACGACAGTCTTGGCATGGAGATACGTTTAGTTTATAAATCTACAATAATGTCAAGAATTAAATCTCATTCACCGAGGACTTAGCAATATTGTGCTTTTATTTAGTCAGATCAAGATAAGGATACAGGTCGCGAAGGATCGCAGGGAAAACTACCTTCCATGATCAGCGACAGTTCGACAATCTTTTTTGCATGTGTCCAAAACTAGCTAAAATAAAGCAAATGCAATAAGAATCAGCTGCTATTGCAGAGGCCGCCTATGTACTGCCCCTGCTCACTTTAATAAAATTCCCTTTAAGAACCCGTATATTCCTATCTAAAACTCGCCTAAAGCAGCGAACAATATTCAGCGCATACTGACATAATCTTGAGTATATTTTACATAGGCACGTATGACTTTGTGATACGTAGTTGTAACAGGATGAATCCGGGTTGGAATTGGATTAGTGAAGACAAAGAAAGCAATTGCGTTAATGAGATGTTTATTTATAAACGCAATTTAAAGATGATTGAATCTGACACCATTATAACAAAAAGATATAAGTATAAAGATATAGTTCCTAATATGGAATTATCAACAACAAGTAACTCAACGAGACAAATCAAACATGCTTTAACGAATGGAATTTAATCAAACGTGAATAACGTCCTATCACCAATCAACAAATAGAAGTATATGATCTACACCCTAATACAAACAAGGTATTATTAAGCACCAAGGGTGACCAAAGCATATGATTTATATACGACTACGAATAATGGATCATTAACAATTTATCCACAAGAAGGACGCATGTATTATGCACTTATCATTTCATCAATCTATCAACTCATCAATTTACCACTCATTTAGTGATATTGAAATTTGAATGCATGAAATTGTGCTCAGATAGCAATAATGACATAACAATGAAAACATGGAACATCTATATATATCGTGGCGTCCAGTTGACGACAAGAATTTATTTCCGGTTCCGACCGCTCTAGTCAATGGTCAAGGAGCCACCACGCATGGTCCTCCCCTGCCAGTCTGTTGAAGGATCCCTCGAGTGCCTTCTCATTCAACACAGACCCGATGGTCGCGAAGCCTCGGTCCCTCACATCGGGAACACCAGTACTGTCTTCGGAGCCAACGTCACAAGACACAGCGTACACGTCACCAGGAACTCCACAGAGTACTGCGACTACACATCACCAAACCATACACAAAAGCAGCTCTACAGCTGAAGATTGCTCCCGTAATGTGGTAAGCTTCCTGACAAGACTCGTCGTATTGTAATTTTTACATAGAGAATTTGCTTTGTAAGTACACAAGCTGTGATGAGTATGCGCATCTAGGTACTTGGGTTTTCACTGCAGGCAATGTGCACATGGAGCATGAGTTGAATCGCGCTCAGTATTTCGAAATAACTAGATCCGAAAAAAATAAACCACCCTCGGGTAACGCTGTACGCGGCAACGAAACCCGAGTACATTTTCGAGCACATATACATATTGATATAAATCATGCACAATTCCGTGACAGTCGTGGACTTTGTAATCGCGCTTTCTCTCTGAAATACTCTGTACTGAGCAGGTGAATGGTTGCAGTAACCTGGATCTGTCAATTTTATGTTTAACAAAGGTGGTTACACTCAATCTGAAAAGACCATATATGGTAATGGCGTATACTTTCTATTCTCATTTTGTACTCATCGCCTTATAGGCAACTTTGATTTCGTTTTATTGAGTTTAGGCTAGCCCCAGACATTAGGTCTATCAAAGTTGTTGTCCTTATATCAGAATTATATATTGAATTACGCTCTACTCACACAGTCATATTTATTAGAATTGCTGTTGTCTTAGTAGACGATGACAGTGTATGGTTACTTTTGCCGTCGTGTTCGATAATGTTGTTTGATTTAGCATAGTTATCAATAGCTGTAGTTAGGCAGTTAAACATTCACATATATCCAATCGCCTATGTTATGCATATTTTACTTACTTGGACTTTAGATTGTCACTTCATCTGCTGATTCTTATGGAACTCGATGTAGACACCATGCTTCAAGCTAACGAATTACAATGTTATCAATAATTGCTTGTATGTGTCTGCTTATGTATCTTATAGTTGCCATTTTCTGAAGGTCTGCTTATGTACCTAATAGTTGCTATTTTCTAAAGGTCTGCTTAAGTACCTAATATTTGCCCTTTTCTAAAGGTCTTCTTATGTACATACTAGTTGCCATTTTCTAAAGGTCTTGAACATTAGGAATTTGAGCAAAATGTGTTTGTGATACTTGCTATCCAAGAGGTTTAGTATTTGCATTAATTTCAATTCAGGCATTTGAAAACTTGCCATACATCTGTAAATATCTTATTTAAGCATCAAGGACAAACCTGCCTACATAGAGTATATATTCAAGCAATACGACGTTAATGGAGATGGGAAAATTAATTATGAAGGTAAGTTATTAATAGCTACATATTACTATTAATACTACTCTACTACTGCTACTACTAACAATAAGAATTTTGCTTGGGTATTCTTTTGTGTGAAACCTTAATTGTAATAACGTTTTCTCTTCCGTTCACCTATCACACAATCTAATGAATGATAGCAAGACCTACCAAATTGCATTAACTCATGTTTTCCTATAAAATAGGGAGATTGGTGGCACTAAAAATAAATCATTCACTCAATAAATGTGCATACTGAAGTGATTGACTTAGTGTTATAATGGTTCTTTACTTGTTTTTATTTTTCAAAAGGTTTGAAAATTATATGTGCATTATCAGCGAATTGCCTCAAAATACAAAAAAGTAGTGTCCATGTATGTCCACGCTTAAAACATATAGATATCAATAAATCCTTGAAAATTATCTGTTCTTCATGAGTATATCATGAATGAGAAAGAACGAAACAAAAATCAATAGCACTTAAAAAAGAAAGAAAACTAGAAGGATCCATATCATTGTGTTCAGTTCACCTGACATCATTCATGTAGAGGATATCTTCGTTAGCCAAGAGTCGTCTATCCACTTCGTTCCACATGAGCACATGTCATTTATAGCTAGCCAAATCAGTACCTGATAACATGCAGCTGAAAGAAAAAGAGCCAATCAGATAGCTCATTATATTTACCTAGTAAGATAGCTGGGAACAACCGTAGAAGGTTTTGTAGACAACGACTCATACACGTTTTTCATTCTAGTCAATGTATATGTATATGAACACCATAAAAGGCAATATACTGAAAATATATCAGACTAAGTAATAATCTCTCTAAATGGTCAATTGATTTTACTTGCTATAGATAGTAACTCCTCAATCACAAGAGGGTACTTGCTCAAATCATTGTTTTGTTTAACCGTACATGCTGAAGGTCGATGTGGAACGTAGTGGATCGAAGACTATTAGGTAACAAAGACAGGAGAGGAATGATGCAGTTTATTTATGCAAGGGATAGTACTTGAAATGTTTCAATAAGAGGAAATTATATGTTTATAATACATTATTCCCTCTTTGTATTTGTCGTAACTCTATGTTTATATTAAAATTACTAGCGTAACCTGAAAACCGTACTCATACGTTATGATGCGACACGAGTTGAAAAAGAAAGGTTGTGTTTTGGTCTGTTTTACTTCACGACGAATCATTATCGTGAATTACATATGTGACTTTTACAGCCATATATAAAACAAGCCGCAGAATAATTACAATAGTTCACTCAGCTCAGCATCGCGAATGATATTTCCGTCTGTAGCTCAGTCAATTTTAGATAAAATAAAATTGTCTAACTCGTTTCGCACACTATCAACATTTAGAGCAACACAACTCATTCGATACATGCTGAAAAAAGAGTGGTCTGTGTACATGTGATCCGCCATGTTGGTCATGAAGTTATGGAAGGTCCATTTTGACACATGACTGACGGTTATATAAGCCGTTGCGTTTCACACGTTAGCAAATATGGTCTACGTCATCTAGTTTTCATTAAACTGTTTAAAATTTCTACTCAGCATCTCTTTATAGTATAATTTGTCTAATGAAAAGAAGATGTTTGTTTATTTGTGGCACGCGACGGCTCGCATAACTGCTCAGTCCTGTGTGAACATTTGGATTATTCCATAACACGGGGACCAACATGACGGATTACATTTACGCAGACCACTCTATTTCAGCATATACTGAATTGGTAGTGTTGCACTGTATGTTGATACAAACGTGTTGAAATCATTTGTGCGCGCAATGAATTTGCTAAATTTGGCTACATTACGAGACGTTCATGTGAAAATTCACGGATCTACAGACGGAAATATTATTCGCAATTCTAAAGGGACTGTTATATGTTTTTTTTTTCTTTAAAACGATGTTTGTGCATTATCCTCTTCTTGTCATTTATTTTCTTTACTATATCGCTCAGAACTTTTTCGACGGAATACGAAATAGTAGGGTTAAAGATTTTCTTCCGCTAATATTTATGAACAATGAAATGTTAATCCTAATATGTACTTCAGCGTATATAGAAGGATGGCTTGGTTATCGTGATTCTAGATGGCTTGCGTCTGACATATTCAAATGTTGGACTAGTGGGGCATTACAAAACCCGTGCTAGACAGGAAGTGAAGAGCGTGTACATTTCATACAGCTATCTTTCACGAAGAGTATTGTACGAAATATACACAAAATCAATTATTTTTCATGCAAATATTTAATAGAGTCATCACTGATTAAACTTATAAATGACAAGGCCTCTATTTACGTGTTTTACACCCACCCACCCACTCCGCATCTCCTCCCCCCGAAAAGCTCGGTTTTTGACAAAATTAAATTTCAAGTAAGCAAGATGTTTTCATATATTTTGCACATTTCTGAATTGTATATTCTGAATTATTCAGAATTGCTTAAAAATCCCCCAAATCTGAAACTGCTGAGATAATTTCAGGTTAAAGGATGAATTTAAAAAGACTCTGTACATTTTGTAATTTTATATGAGATTTTTACGTCTTTAAAGCAATATTTACTCTGGAGCGCAATGAAATACCTCGTCTCACAAAACGCTATCAATTTAAAGAAAAATCATATAGGTACTCAACTGCAATATATAAAAAAATAATTGTTTTTGACGTATTTCAAAGTGCGATTGTCATAATTATAATTCTTCGTGGTCATCTGAAAATTGCACTTGGGTAAACTTCGTTTCAAGATTAATTTATTATAGTGATATAAATCAAAGGAAAATATTATTAGTTTTAATTGCCTTTTTAGTCTTTGAGATTGAAGTTGAGTTGTTTTACCTATTTATAGATAAACAGACTACATATGGTTTTCAGTATAATACATTTTTTTTTTTAAATATGGAAAAAAAGAAATTGAAATATCAACAATTGTTTCTTCCGTCTGCTAATACAATATGTGTAGCCTAATACAAGGTCTACGTGTTAATTCACGGTCAGGAAGTACAGCTATAAATAGGAGAAACACGTCAGTTTATGCGAGCATAAGGCAAAGAGCTCTCGATTACGCTTTCCCGTCGAGGTGTACCTTTTCATTTTTAAATTAAACTTGTTTATGATATTTGGGCTTGGAAGATCGTTTTCATAGGCACCGCCAACAACCCTGATCCCGACAACGCTGCATTTGTATAATATGTATAATATAAAATATATAAAGAGTAATAAACTGGTGATCAACCAATCATTATAATTAGGAGAGATTTTTCTTTGCAAAAATATTATGTATGTATGTATGTATGTATGTATGTATGTATGTATGTATGAACGTATGTGCGTAAATAATTTAATAGCATAAAGCACAATCATGCATATACAATGCCAATCAAATTTAGGTATCACGAGAAAGGAACACAAAGCAGAGAGAATTCCAAGAAAATGGGTAAAATCCTTAGAATACAGAGTCCAATCTTTTGATATAAACCGCATTCTTTTAAAAGGTCCAGAACTTTCAGAGCTGGAAAAACATCACAGGAAGCACCCCAGAGCACACAAATTCCCTCCTTCATTGGCATCTTGCAACATTTGGGAGGGTGCATTAAGGCATATTCTATATTCCCAATCAAACATGAGTTAATAATAATAATAATAATAATAATAATAATAATAATAATAATAATAATAATAATATTAATAATAATAATAATAATAATAATGATAATAATAATAATAATAATAATAATAATAATAATAATAATAATAGTTAATAATAATAATAATAAATTGTTTAAGAGCTGAAATCGACACATTATGGTATGTAATTGAGTTCTTTGGGATGAAGTTCATATAGAAGTATACTATTTTGGAGTAAAACTTAACAAAGAGTGACACATGACAAAGAATAAAGTACAACTAGTCAGGATGCACTGTCAAAGAAGAGAGGACGTGGGTAGGGTCAGCTTGTTTTTTACTGTGTCAATTTTTGTTAACTGACCACAAATCGGGAAAATTAATTGCGGTGAAGCGAAGAAGATTTAGTGTTACATAATCTCCTGATAAATCATGTCTGTTTGCAAAATCGGCGAAATTAAACATAAACTTAGATCTCCACAAAATTTGAATGACGCAGAATCACTATCAACATTAAATATAGATTGTGCGATCAGTCAAAAACATTATACAAAAAGATGTAACCATGGAGTATTTTAGAAAAGTTTTGACTTAAATTTTAAAAAGAAACTTTTTATTTTGATGAAAATGCGCAAGCAATTAGTGATCTTAATCTATTCTCATATGTGTTTAACAATCAGCTAGTATTATATACTCATTTGTTTGTTCTCTCTTAATGCAACTTTGTCTGAACTGTGCAGTTTTTGTTTATTATATACTCAATTTTGTCTCCAATAACTTTACATTGTCGGAATCGTGTGGTATTTCGGGGGCAATGTTCTTTAATGGCGCCCATACTTTGCCACAGAGAACAATTTTTATGCCAAATGCCAGCCTCCAACCCCACCCCTTCCCCATCTACGCCCCGGCTACAGCTGCAAAGAAAAGCTCCCGACGGTACCCCCCTCACCGGCGCACCGGGGGCAATTGCCCCCTCCCAACCCCTCGCTCCACCATTGAATGGGGGACTATTAACTCTTTTTTCTTAAACGATACTGTACTCCTAACATCATGAAGCATCGTTTCAACAATAGTGCATATCTTCCCATATACAATGTAGTAACCTATATATACTCTTGCATATTTAATTTGAATTAATCCGATTTAAAAATTAGTTTACATTAAACTAGTCACCTAAATCTGTTAACGATGCCAATGATTATTTTCCACGTGTAAATAAATTATGTGAATTTGTGTACCAAAAAATGCATTATGGAACATGTCAATATATTTACGGTACTACATTAATAGGATTAGTTTATATGTGAACTAGTTTCTTATTTGGTTTTCAATCATAAATGTTAATAGTTATGTATTCGAGTGTATTGTATTACCTTAAGTTCAAGGTCAAGGTGAATTCATAACTTTATGTGTTGCATACCTGTTAATAGTCTGCAATGTGAATTCCTGCAATTGCTTCTGCAACTAGCATATACCTTTGAGATCGTGTCTCATTTAGCCTCTGTGTCTTCATATTCATGAAATGTATTTGAAAATACTAATAAAGTCTTCAAGTTCTTTCGGTCGAATCCTCTATAGAGGAAAGCTTTGTTCACTATGAACTTATTTTCATTGCACAAAGCAACAAACACAGAGAGGTGTAACAACCTGTTAGCTATAGAATAATGTAAAATTAACTTATAATCCCCCGGATGTGCTAGATTATAACTTTCATTACATACATATCCTAAAGTAGCACTAAACAGTTTTCAGCTAAGGTCGTGGTCGAAGATGGACCTTGTTAACTTTGAAGCCTCCCGCTGTCAAAAAAACAACAACTAAAAACAAACAAATTCCACAACGATAAACATGCATATATTTCCAAACTTGCCCAATAATTGAGAACCGAATCAGCGGAAAGAGTGACACGGCAAAACTGATTCTTCTACAATTACATCCTTGACAGTTACACCAACGCGCTCCAGCAACGTATACATATTTATAAAATCCACGATTTTCAACAAAATACAAAACCTGTACTAAACAAAATAGGAGATATTTCTTATAAAATGCGCTAGCAATTGCGTCCCATATATTACTTTAACAAAAAGGAAAGGGGACCATGAAAAGACCGATTTCCGATAAAATTATTCTCATTTTAAACAAAACCCACATACAGATACAAACAGACCTAAGATAAAGTGGAAAGCCGCTTATGCACGTAATCTCGAATCTGACTAACACAAAGTATTTCTGGACTAGTATCGCCCGATTGTGCATACAAGACGAAGTCATGAATTCTTGGCACTATTGTAAATAACGAGGGAGAAAGCTAGAGACTAAGTATGTCTATCTATTTAATAAAAAATGTACCCCATGGCCACTAGTAAGAAATTGTTTAGTACTATCTATGCAAAAGAAAATCCATAAGTATATCATACGGGCAACATGAAGTGTTATTTCCGGTAGGTGAAAACATTCGGTTGACTCGGAACTAATACAGAGTCTTATTCAACTCAGTAAATCTGAACAATATGAACTAAAGCTCCTAAAATCAGACAAATGAATGTAATATTGCCTTTCAAGGAACACATTTCTCCCAAAATGAAAGCACCATTTTTTCAAAATTCAATTTGTCATTTAAATTGGTGGAACTGCAGGATTAATACCGAGTAAACCTCTTCGAATGAACTAATATCAACTTCTGATTGGTTCATGCCAGGAAGGTCAACTTCTGATTGGTTCATGACAGGATGGCCAACTTCCAATCGATTGATGCCAGGGATGAGGTCTATGATAGAATGATGGATTCCTTGGAGAGAGATAGGTCGGATATTATGTATTATTCGTTATGGAGAAAAACGGTAGGACAGATATTATTTACTATGCGCACAAATCGTTCTGACGTAATAAAAAATCGCTTTAAATAAATCGAACATGCACTTTTTCTATCGATACTATATGTGGCATCCATTTGTGTTTTCCAAACTCAACAATTAATGCCATGTAAAGTAATAAATTCCAAATACAATAAGAATTTGTTGGGAATAATTGTTTTAAGTGTCACATAGATGTGTGTGAGTGTGTCTGTGTTTTGTGTGTGTGTTTGTGTGTGTGTGTGTGTGTGTGTGTGTGTGTGTGTGTGTGTGTGTGTGTGTGTGTGTGAAATTCATTGATATTTTAGCCTGGACTACTTTGATCTCGTTATGTTATATACGTCTTAAACAATGTTGAACGTTTTTCTCTCATGTAAATCGATTGTTTTGTGAAACAATTATTACGTCTCACATTTTACATACCATTTAACTTTATACCACTCCTTTTTTCTGCAACATGAATATCTAAGATGGATTGACCGAGGGTCTTTTGCCTGGTTCTATCATTCTGTATTATACGATAAAAAAGATTTCCACGTTTTCTCTCTCATTTTATGAAAATCGGATTTTTATAAAATGAAACAACTATTTTCAGAAACCCTGCTTAAAATATGAATATAATAAACATTGTATTAAGACTAAACATGGTAGTTTCTCGTTCATATTCATGGAGATTTTTATATTATAAAAGAATATTAATATTTGGATATAATTAATATATTTACGTTAATTTAACAATTATATTTGTTATAGATTTTACAAATTATCAACCCATGATACTTGCTTATGTCAGTTTAATTGATAATGTATAGAGGAGAAAATTAAGACATCCCGGACATACACACCTAATTCAAGTTATCTCAATATTTCTCGCACCTAAAACAAAATAGATGCGCAATAATAAAGCACCTTAACTTGTACGAGTTATTACCTTCCAGTTTATCTTAGGTAGGTGATACTTAATATCTTTTCAGGTATAGTGATATCCCAGGTAATTGATATTGTATATCTTGTCAGGTACAGTGATATCCCACATAACTTCCACCACCACCACCTTTACTATTACTAATACTGCGACTACTGATGATGCTGGAAATACTATTACTACGCATACTACTGACAACTATTACAACTACAACTGTTTATGCTACAGCTACTAAATAAGATTTTATTAGTGGAAATATAGACAATGTAAGTGTTAAAGGTATGCGAAAATAGTGGTATTTCCATAAAGGAAAGCATTTATTAATTATCATAACATTGAATAACATTTTCCGTTTCATTGCCTCTCATAAAGTCAATGTCAGGAAAAGTAATAATTGCAACAAGAAAAAGTACTGCCTCTGCTACAAGTTGCAACTGCTGCTACTACTACTACTAGTAGTAGTAGTAGTAGTAACACTATACAACTATTAATGTCATAACGTTTTATATTGCCTAATGTTGTGCTTGGATATGATATGAACAGGTATTTTACAATATGTCAGAAATGTGATTTGTTTAACAGCATATAATATCCTAAACCGACCGTTCTCTTAAATTGCCAGATCATTATTTTTATGATAAACCTTTAATGAGATTCACGATGAGGTGAACTTGCGAAAGTGGTAAGGTTGAAGGTTGAATTTAATCATATATGCTTCCTTTCAGGAGAAAGACTGGTATAGAATGAATATGAAAGTTTATTTTCCCATGTTAATACAAATATATTTCATCTTGTGCTACAAAAAATAATATTTTACCACTCTGTAAAATGTAACGTTTTCGTACACCTCAGGTATTGCATCAGACTTGTAATCCAAGAGTTGTGTTTTCAATACCTGCCCAGACCAGACCAGGACAAGTGCCTTGGTGTGTTTTTGGGAAAGGCCCCTAGCTCCTATTTCTCAGCATGATATAGCCAATAATGTGTTGAATGTGCAATTAGAAACCAACCAACCAACCACTTCTTTAAATACACAGTTCATGATAACGTATTTTCTCAGAAGAAAACTTCTATATTCCGAAAATAATATTGAACTCAAAATGAAAAACTCTTTCAATGCGCCTGTTATTTGTTAGTTTGCATCATACACTTTCACATTCTCAAGGTTAAAACAAAAGCAAATTGTCTAGTTATTTTTGTTAGTTCATTGTAAAAAGATGCAATGCAAATATATTTCATAAACGTCGGTAAAATTTTTCCCATCAATGTTATCTGAATAGTTGGCATCTACGGAATACTGAGGTAAAATTATCACTTAGTTTTCTAGACTTTTAGAGTATTTTTCTTTTTTTAAAAAAGTATAAATGAAAACCGAACATTGTCCCCTTCTATGCAACTTTTATAATTTAAATTCCTCAAAATTCAATTTGCAATGTTTATATATTAAGTAAGATTTATTCTCCACGGGAATAGTGAGATAAGTAAGAAGAAATGGACTTAGAACCGCAATCATGTATATTGAATCTTCTGTCAATTAAAATTTGATGTTGATAGTATTACTAAATTTCTGTCTCTTCAGTGTTCTTTTTATTGGCTATTGTTTTTTCCTTTTCTATGCTATGACCAGCCATTTCATTGTATTTTTTTGCCTGGAGGGGGCCGGCACTTTATAAAAGTCGATTTCTCCTTGATCAGCTCCAGTACATACGTACATAAGTTCGAGCAAGCGTACATACTTACATCTATAATAACGAGAGGTACCGTCAAACATATCGTCTTTAGACAAGTACTTCAGATTGTAAACCAGATAAGAATCGATAAGAAGTCAGCAATGATGTAAATAGGCAATATATATATATATATATATATATATATATATATATATATATATATATATATATATATATATATATATATATATATAAATTCTGATATCATTTGAAAATAACGGGCATGGGATCGTTTGAGTTATTCACATAATATTGAAATATAATAACACACTAAAATAAGAATAAAACGTAAACAGAAAGTACTAAAACCAGTATTATGCTTATCTATCTAGTAAATGTAATATAAAATGAAACTGTATTATTGATCGAAGATTTCAAATATAAAATTACTTGCTGGAATGCATGCAAGAGGATAAGAGCTGTAATATAAACATTTGCATGCATGAATGTAGTCTATCAAGTGTGATGGCATATTTTATTTGAAGTTATGTCTCTAGAGTTACAGCATTACCATGATCATATATAGCTTGAGAAACAGGGAAATAGAGACAGATAATATGTGTCTTGATATTTTTACTTGTTTCTGGGAAACCTCTGATTATGTTGTTGTATGGCACAAACTTTACTCTACACGCCCGGGTCGGTGCTTTGGTAAACTCTTATCAATCTGGAAGATTTTTAAGCATATTATCTTCAGTTAACATGAAGGTGGTGTGAGAAGCCAGTCTCTGTCAGATTATTACTAAAGGTTCATTGTAAACAACTTAAATTTGATAATATTGATTGCAGGTGACAATAGTTTTCGTTTTCATAGCTATTACAAGTGGTGATTCATCATCAAGAGACAACTGGGCGTACCCTATTTGTCTGGACTTGTTTACCTCATCCGGCCAGCTACCATGCTTACGTTCCTTTTGTGAACATTGTGTGTACTGGTAATGGGGGGGGGGGGGGAGGACACAGTGTGGATTTTTGTCTCACTTACACGATATAAATTTGTCCTCAGTTAGGAGTGTTTGTGTTGCTGCTTGTCGCACGCGGCTATGTATGCAAGTCATACATGGGAATGTACCTTCACAGCGTATTTCTCTCTGGCCTAGGCTGCTCCAGTCGTACTGATGGTAGGTCATTTAGCCTTTTTTATTTTCCCGGTGTATCACGAAGCTCCAAATGCCTATACTTTGCGCAAGACGAGCTCCACCCTATGGTTGAATAAGTCGGTTCAAAGCGCTTAAGTGATAACTTTAATTTTTATTGTTCTTTTGAAACATTTGGAAACCCAGCTTGAGGTACTAAGGTGATACTCACTTTAATATGCTAAATATTTGTTGGACGCGAGACTCGATACAACAACCGTTTTCTATGAATTCCTGTACTTAAACTAACTCAGAAGTAGATATCAGTTTTAAAATAATATAACTGCAAGAATATATGAATACTGGTTTCCTCTGCATACCTGTGCACTCTGTTTAAGACAGTGTTGCATTTCAGTTTCTCATCTGTCAATATATGTGCTGGCAGTACAATATTGTCAGTCTGTGTGTGCTTTAGTATATCTTTGCAACTGACTTACGTTTATCAGCTAAGAATGTTTGCTCCGAGAAGAATGCTGCAATTGTGTCTGTTTAATTAGTATACGAATAGCCTCTCCGTGCCATGTATACATTCACAAGACTTATGGATTTTTATAAGAACGTTCTAGCGTTCTAGACAGTTTGTGGCCAATGTTCTTGTACAGAGAGAGAGAAAGAGAGAGAGATAGAGAGAGAGATTGAGAAAGAGAGAGAGAGAGAGAGAGAGAGAGAGAGAGAGAGAGAGAGTTGCGTATATTGTATGTGCGTAACGTGATAGCTAGCATTTGAATGACTCAGTTGTGATGTTTGAGTACAATAATTATAGCATTTGATCATCTCAGTTTAATAGAATATTAATAGTTCAAATAGAACCATAATATGTGTGTTTGTTTCCGTAGTAATGTATTTGTCCCAGAGCTTCTGTACACATATAATGGGTGGTAAAAAGTATAGAGGGCTAATAAAAGAGCGATAGAGCAGTAAATTGAATTTAAGATTGGATCATTGTTTTTATTTTACCTTGTTGTGCATCGGCGAAAGCCTAATCCTAAAAAGATCGTATTGTTTAAATTTAAGTACTGTTCAGGTGATGTCCTCGTGTAGGGTATGAGTGTGTGGTTATACTTGTTATGCAGTAGAACGGAAAGAGCGTTCGTGATGTTCTCGGAAGTGGGTAGTGAGAAGATACGAGGGTACTTGTTTATGCAGAACTTCAGAATGAATTTACAACCACAAGTAGTATGGCCTTTATGCACAGGTGACCTTTGTATGCAGATTCAACTTTCAAACTTGGTTTTTGAACAAATATCATTCACCGATTACTATTATTTTATTATAATATTATTATTGTACTTGTTATACTTATTCTTATAGTAATTATTATTATTATTATTAGTATTATTATTATTATTATAATTATTATCATTTTAACAACATATTTAATTTAGTGCACTAGTTAACAAAATAATTAATTACGTGTATATGTTGTTCTCTACCAAATCTATGCTCCACACAAGATTACTGTATTCTGCTCACTTTAATCCATCCTATACATTAAATCATCACTGACCCTTTAAAAAATCACTGATCATGGTTTTGTACACCATGTAAAAGCACTAACGTTACTATTAACTGACAGTTTACATATAACTGTGTAACAAGAGACTGACGCTTTGCTCAGCAAACTTGTATAATTAAGCTTAGAAACAGCTGTTAAAACATGGACATAATATCTATATTAACCAGTTGCTCAACTCGCCGAGATCAAAAGACAGTCGGCTTATGTGAGAGTACTGTGATGAATATGGAATGAAAAGAAGTCAAATATTGCTATTTTTAGTAACATATGCCCTTACAGACAAGATTTATATACTGAATAACCGCTGACCCTAACGAAAAGGGATGCAACTCGTCATTTTCTTGTGAAGTTTTAGAAACTAAAAAGAATTAAATTGCTTGATTAAGTGCCAGTTTATTACATATTGTTTTTCCTATGTGTAATTACAAAACGGTAATCTAGGCTATCCTATCAGTTAAAATAGATGACAACGAATAATTTCTGCTCTGCTCGTTGGAAGTCATCTGTCCAAAATACGCGATGTAGTGACCAAGAATGGTACTTACATATTGTACTATTCTAGTTGTAAGATTCAGTTAGAAAACTTGAAAGATGTCCCATATGATACGAATTTGCTCTACCAGTGTTTTACAAGCTTCTTATTGTCACTGAGCTAATTTAACTTTCACCTTATGGCTGCTTTGTAGAACATATATATCTTTTCAGTACACGTTGTTACGATATTATCTGAAATTAAATCATGGATTCATGTTTCTTTATTTCTTTCTTACAATGGTAGTGAGAACTTATGACCACGCTACTAAGTAAACAACAACAAAGCAACATCCACTAATATACGGTCTGCTACTACTGGTAATAGCATGGACCGTAACAAGAATAAAATCAACAACTGCAACAATAATAATAATAATAATAATAATAACGACGACATCACAATTGCAAAAATTAGAAAAAAACAACTACTACTACAATAATAATAATAATAACAATAATAATAATAATAATTAAAATAATAATAACTTAATAGCAATAATAATTAATTATAGCTAGAATTATGTGGTTCTAAAATACGTATCCACCCGAGAGAGAGAGAGAGAGAGAGAGAGAGATAGAGAGAGAGAGAGAGAGAGAGAGAGAGAGAGAGAGAGAGAGAGTGATGTTTTGTAAACTTGCGGGATAAGGAACAAAAAAATGATATTTAGCTTGTGTAAATCTGTGTAAATCTTTTAGTTTGTATTTACATGACTCTTTAAAATGATTGAGAAGTTGACATAACTTGAAATCAAGCTTCTGTTCTAAAGAAATTTCAGTAGCAAATCAAAATGCATTGAAGAAATTGTTACACATTGTCCTGTGGAGATTTCTACTGGACGTTTTCTCTTCTGACAAATAATTATGCAATAATACACATACACATCAATACAAGTAATATAAATACAAAAAAGAATCTCATTGATTGTTCCATTGGAAAACAAAACACAAAACAAAACAAACAAAAAACCCCAACAAAAACGAAAGATATATTCTTAAAGAAATATATGGAAAGATATATTCTTAAAGGATACAAAAGTTTTGATTTGAATCATCCACCTTATAATCAATATATAAGTCTTTGAGCAACGTCAGAAGTTTACTAATCAACCATAAATGTCTGCCTGGCAACTATATTTTCAAAGCTGGGTTGCCTGTGGACAACGAGGTATTTAAGAAACAATCTACCCCTTTGATCCGAATATTGGAGAAACACTCACCCCTCGCTGCTACTATATTTAGGGTGCAAGGAACTGTATTGTACACACATATGATGCCGCATCAACCAGCCTAAAATAAAAATTTTTAAAAAAATAAAGTACACTACTAAGGACACAAAGGTCCATATTTTTGGATAGCTGTAATAAATCAAAACACAAAAATATCATTAATTTGCTCTGACAAGTCAATGTAAGCTCATAGTTAAAGACGTTTGTGCACCCGAGCCCCAAATTCCAAAGGTCATTTCTTACACACATTGATGCTCACGGTGCACATTCAAGCCAGTTCCCTTCGTGATAAATGTGAGTAACGTTGTGTACTAAATACCTTGATGCATTCAAAGTAGTGGCCATCAAGGTAGATTTTGAGATATTCTGCTTGTCTTGAACCCATCGTGTCTTCTGTTATGGGTTGATAGCTCTGCTACATAGCCAACTATTGGTGTTTCGCTGTCTAGATACTGTCAATTAACTAAGGGAGGTTTATGTCTCACATCAACGTCAAGAACAACATAATCTTGAAACTCCCAATTCAAAAATATATCAATATGGTTATTACTAAACAATAATAGTTCAAAAAGTCGCACAATAGAATTAAGTTAATAAATTTGACAGTGGACAGTTACGAAACTATCCCCAGCTACCTGAAGGTTTGGAAAATAGGGCTTAACACGTGGAAACCAGTTTTTGTTAATTCAGAAGGAGATTGATGCGGGGCCAATATTCAACTTGTTCCTTATTTCTAAAAAAATATATTTAGACAGACATATATTATGATGTGCAGTTTTTAATTACTACCTCAATATGTAAATAACAAGTATAACTACATTTGGAAGATACAATGTTTATTATTTGTTGTTGCTGATATTATTCAAAGCTCTTGATACAATATTCACAAAATTATGACACGAATTCATTAGGTAAACCTTGTCATGGATCACTGGAGAACTTAACAGGTTCACAAAACTTTGCAAGGATATATCGTCTGTTTTCGCTGTTAATAACTTGGCAGCGTACACATATCCGTGGCACTATCAAATAGCAGGGGAAGTACACGCAAGGTCAACGGCGCAAGCAGACTGTTTGTTAAGCGATGAACAACAACAGACAGGACTGTGAATTCGTGAAAATTAATCAAATATTGTAACACTATTGTGACATCATGGAAATATATTAAAGAGTTATGTTTCATCCCAAGCAGGAATGGAACAGGTGCCGCGTGTAAAGGTACCTATCTTCTAGATTGTATGCACCAGGGATCAAACTCACAAAATGATTGATGGAAAGGACTTGAGATTCCTGAGAACTCGCTCGCTAGGCACTCGGAATTTAACACTCATCTATATGTACAACATTATTTGATTTCTATTTAGAAATGCAATTGATATAAATTAAATTATTATAAAGTGACAGTTATATATCAAAAAGTTTGACCAACAGAAAGAAAAGCGCCTGTCGGTATCCCTGGATCATTTTATAACAATTCCCAGCGACGTTACTCCAGGATTTTACTGGATGATGGTAGTATACAGTGTAGTATATATAAACGCACGAGAAGATACTTTCCGATATTAGTGATTTCATTAGTTTAGTTTCATCTACATAGACTTATACATACACAGATGTGCGCACACACACACAATTACATATTGATAGATAAATTGACCTTGTGGTTTATGGTTACATTTGTAAGGTACTATATTTTACAGTCTATTGTCTGCATTTACATAGGGATATGTTGAAACAACGACATTGTAGGTGGCGAAGACTTAATATTTAAGTTTTTACATGTTTGGTGATATATAGAAAGGACGAGATTTTATTACAAAGTTCTACCCATTGTCCGCTTAAAACTATTGATACTGCATTTTCTCAAAATGTAAAGTGACTATTTGGTTATGTTATAATATCATATAACGGCTCAAGCGGGATCCGATAGTCATTATAAAAGAAATAATCTTCAGAGATAGTGTTGTCAACTCTCCACCCACTCCCGTCGAGGTAAGTTTGAGGATATAATTAGAAGACGACATATGGCGTCATTAGCCACATACCTTGACACGTGTTCAATACACTTAAGACAGTTGTATTTTTAAAAGAAATACGGTTAAGACTGTTACCTTTATGAAAGAAGTATAATTAATAGAGTTAATGTTATGTAAGAAAATGGTATTTATAAAATGAATACATACAAGATAGTTACCTTTATAAAAGGAGTACAAAGAAGACATTAACGTTTATAAAAGAAGTTCAATTAAGACAGTAACGTTTTTTGATGAAGTATAGCGAAAACAGTTACATTTGTAAAAGACGACGGTTCAGGTAATATTTGTCGTATACGATACTCTGTTAAACCGAAACTATTAATGTGAAATGATATTTGTCAAGAAAACAATACCTCTCTCTCTACACAAGAACGTTTTAATGCACTCACAGTTAAGTTGGATTTAAAGAACAAGTATGAAATATTTAGGATACGTGCAGAACATACAATTCTTCATTTAAGGTGTTAGTGCTGATGGCCGAGTGAGTTAAAGGGACAGGTCTCAATGGAAATGTAAAAATCTCGAATTCGCGAGACTCAAGTTCACTCTGTGGTCACGAGCTTCTATACCACAATGAAAACTTCAGTGAAACTATCTGCATTCACATTGTCAACAACAAGAACAGTACCCCAATAAAAGAGCAGACACTAGAACAACCTTTGTTTCTTATTGACATGAGCGATCTCAGTGACAATACGGGATTAGATTCGTTAAGTAACACAGTGTTAAGTGAAGGCTATGTAGGTTCATGCTGAATAAAATCTAAATCTCCGATATAAGTAGATCTGATAGGCACGGACAAAATGTCATGCTTTGTTTTCTTTTGGATTTCTCGGGTCAAATATGTTTTGGATATCTATGAAATAAAGAGCTACATTTCGTGTTAGACATATCGTTAAGAACGTTGTTATGAATAACGTTCTATAAGGTTTAGCAGCTTTAATTTGATAGATAACTCATAAAGCCAACCTGACCTCTCAACGGTGCTTATCAGATCAATAATTTATAAGTAGATCTTCATTTTAAAATCAGATTGGAATATTTGTTTTGTAAGACATGCATTTTAAATAAACGAACAATGTGAACTGTTTAAGCTTTTATGATGATCGTGAGTACAACATTATTTACACATAATAAAACGTTTTGAATAGCAAAGTTAAAACTGTCTTGATGAGCATTCTGAAGTCTAACAAGTAATACTTTGCACAGGGTTCATTTGATATAATTATTGGTCTGAGGGTAAGACATACAACTTCTTACCTGCGTATTTTAAAGATAAGAAATTATAATAGCTTTACAGAATTTTCAAAGTTTACAAAATATAGCTACATTTTTTCGTGTATAACAATATGTAAATAAATATATCAACTACCCACAATAATTTGCAAACAAAACCATGTCTTCCAGAAGAAACACATGTAGGAAAATGATAATAAAACTCACGTACAATGCGAAAATATCATCGAAGATTATTCATTGTATCGGAACGGTGAAATTTACAAGATAGAGACGGGGGTGGGGGGATTGTTGAGGAGACAGAGAGCAGAAGAAGAAGATAGGGATAGAGACATGTTGTTCTCGATGTTGACGCTATGACTTCGAATTCGCATTGTACTTTTGTACATTAGAGGTGAACAGAAGAACAATTTTGGTGTAGCTGTTTCCCTCGTGTTTGAGCATGTAAGAAATGGTCCAAATCGTTCGATGAGTTCAGAAAACTTTTAAGAGGATCAGGATAGACAGCTGTTTCAAGCATTCTCGAATTCGAAAATAAATCTGTGCGAGGCAGATGCAGCATGCCTAAGAGTTTTCTTATTTTGGGAGCGACATCTACGTTTTAATAGTTCTCTTTATGCATCTGCACAACTATAAGACCTTGCTGATGCTCCAATTCAAATGACATGCACCTTTACAGGACAAAACGTGTAAGGCTGTACAAATCTATGGCTTGTAGAGTTCTCTGGATCGGGTGTACTTACATATGTCTTATATAATTATAATCTAAGTTCTCTGTAGTAAGCCGATTCCCGTAGGCGGTGCCTTATACAAAAGAGAATACAATGATACATTGCTGACCGAAAATCTTGGTTGTGCAAACTATGCAAAAGTTGTGTTAGTATGCCGTTTAAACCAACCAAGCGTTACTCTTACTGTCTAGCCCATACTCTCAACTTAATAAGGTAAAACAGATATAAATAAATGCTAGAAACTAAAGAAACAACATAATTCATGACATCATAATTACGTCTGATTTGATTAAATGTTTTGAACAGTAATATAAGAACTTTCCACTGTGGTATATTACCAAAATATCCCTTGCCACTATATTCAGATCAAAATGGAAATATGTTTATGTCGTGCACGGTAAGGGAGAAAGGTACCTTACCTATCTAAGTTGATGTGGGAGGTAACTGGTTATTAAAGCCCTCTCTGCTACTCAGCATATATGCTATTTTGCGTTTGCCTTACATTGAATAATTGTAAGTGCTCTTGAAATTTTGAATGTCAAAGCGATATTCAGCTGATTTGATTTGAAGTTATTATGGGACAAACTTTTAAAACTTTTTCCATAAAACTGAGATGATCAAATGCTATAATTATTGTACTCAAACATCACAACTGAGTCATTCAAATGCTAGCTATCACGTTATGCACATACATTATACACAACTCTCTCTCTCTCTTTCTCTCTCTCTCTTTCTCTCTCTCTTTCTCTCTCTCTCTCTCTCTTTCTTTCTCTCTGTACAAGAACATTGGCCACAAACTGTCTAGAACGCTAGAACGTTCTTATAAAAATCCATAAGTCTTGTGAATGTATACATGGCACGGAGAGGCTATTCGTATGCAAATTAAACAGACACAATGGCAGCATTCTTGGCGGAGCAAACATTCTTAGTTGATAAACGTAAATCAGTTGCAAAGATATACTAAAGCACACACAGACTGACAATATTGTACTGCCAGCACATATATTTATAGATGAGAAACTGAAATGCAGCACTGACTTAAACAGAGTGCACAGGTATGCAGAGGAAACCAGTATTCATATATTCTTGCAGTTATATTATTTTAAACTGATATCTACTGATGAGATAGTTTAAGTACAGGAATTCAAAGAAAACGGTTTTGTATCGAGTCTCGTGTCCAACAAATATTTAGCATATTAAATTGAGTATCACCTTAGTACCTCAAGCTGGGTTGCCAAATGTTTCAAAAGAACAATAAAAATTAGAGTTATCACTTATGTGCTTTGAACCGACTTATTCAACCATAGGGTTGAGTTCGTCTTGCGCAAAGCATAAGCATTTGGAGATTCGTGATACAAGGGGAAAATAAAAAAGGTTAAACGATCTACCATCAGTACGACTGGAGCAGCCTAGGCCAGAGAGAAATACGCTGTGAAGGTACATTCCCATGTATGACTTGCATAAATAGCCGCGTGCGACAAGCAGCAACACAAACACTCCTAACTGAGGACAAATTTATATCGTGTAAGTGAGACAAAAATCCACACTGTGCCCTCTCCCCCCTCATCCGTACACACAATGTTCACAAAAAGAACGTAAGCATGGTAGCTGGCCGGATGAGGATTGATAAGAGTTTACCAAAGCACCGACCCGGGCGTGTAGAGTAAAGTTTGTGTCATACAACAACATAATCAGAGCTTTTCCAGAAACAAGTAAAAATATCAAGACACATATTATCTGTCCCTGTTTCTCAAGCTATATATGATCATGGTAATGCTGTAACTCTAGAGACAAAACTTCAAATAAAATATGCCATCACACTTGATAGACTACATTCATGCATGCAAATGTTTATATTACCCTCTTGCATGCATTCCAGCAAGTAATTTTATATTGGAAATCTTCGATCAATAATACAGTTTCATTTTATATTACATTTACTAGATAGATAAGCATAATACTGGTTTTAGTACTTTCTGTTTATGTTTTATTCTTATTTTAGTGTGTTATTATATTTCAATATTATGTGAATAGCTCAAACGATCCAATGCCCGTTATAGTCAAATAATATCAGAATTTATATATATATATATATATATATATATATATATATATATATATATATATATATATATATATTGCCTATTTATATAATTGCTGACTTTTTATCGATTCTTATCTGGTTTACAATCTGTTTGACGTTACCTCTCGTTATTATAGATGTAAGTATGTACTCTTGCTCGAACTTATGTACGTATGTATTGGAGCTTACCAAGTGCCGGCCCCCTCCAGGCAAAAAAATTCAATGACATGGCTGGTCATAGCATAGCATAGAAAAGGAAACAACAATAGCCAATAAAAAGAACACTGAAGAGATATAAATTGAGTAAAACTATCAACATGAAATTTTAATTGACAGAAGATTCACTATACACTAAGTCCCATTCTTCTTTCTTATCTCACAATTCCCGTGGAGAATTAATCTTACTTAATATATAAGCATTGCAAATTGAATTTTGAGGAATTTAAATTATACAAGTTGCATAGAAGGGGACAATGTTCGGTTTTCATTTATACTTTAAAAAAAAGAAAAATACTCTAAAAGTCTAGAAAACTTAGACTTAAGTGATAATTTTACCCCAGTATTCCGTAGATGCCAACTATTCAGATAAGATTGATGGGAAAAGTTTTACCGACATTTATGAAATATATTTGCATTGCATCTTTGTACAATGAACTAACAAAAATAACTAGACGATTTGTTTTTGTTTTAACCTTGAGAATGTGAAAGTGTATGAAGCAAACTAACAAATAACAGGCGCATTAAAAGAGTTTTTCATTTTGTGTTCAATATTGTTTTCGGAATATAGAAGTTTTCTTCTGAGAAAATGCGTTATCATGAACTGTGTATTTAAAGAAGTGGCTGGTTGGTTGGTTTCTAAATGCACTTTAAACACATTATTGAATATATCATGCTGAAGAATAGGAGCTAGGGGCCTTTCCCAAGGACACACCGAGGCACTTGTCCTGGTCTGGTCTGGGCAGGTATTGAACCCACAACTCTTGGATTACAAGTCTGATGAAATACCTGAGGTGTACGAAAACGCTACATTTTACAGAGTGGTAAAATATTATTTTTGTAGCAAAAGATAAAAACAATTTATATTAACACAGGAAAATAATCTTTCATGTTCATTCTATACCAGTCTGTCTCCTGAAAGGAAGCATATATGATTAAATTCAACCTTCAACCTTACCACGTTCGCAAGTTCACCTCATCGTGAATCTCATTAAAGGTTATCATAAAAATAATGATCGGCAATTTAAGAGAACGGTCGGTTTAGGATATTATATGTTGTTAAACAAATCACATATCTGACATATTATAAAATAACTGTTCATATCATATCCAACACAACATTGGCAAGATAAAACGTTATGACATTAATAGTTGTATAGTGTTACTACTACTACTACTACTAGTAGTAGCAGTTGCAACTTGTAGCAAAGGGAGTAATTTTTCTTGTTGCAATTATTACTTTTCCTGACATTGACTTTATGAGAGACAATGAAAAGGAAAATGTTATTCAATGTTATGGTAATTAATGAATGCTTTCCTTTATGGAAATACCACTATTTTCGCATACCTTTAACACTTACATTGTCTATATTTCCACTACTAAAATCTTATTTAGCATCCCAAGCCACCCCCGTAATGATGACTACAATTTTTGTCATTGCTTTAAAGTTTCATTTATATTAATAATTATCATGATCATCAGTAATGGCAGTAACAGCAACTGAGATAATAGTATCAGTAGCATTTGTTCCAGAAGAATCAGCAGTATTAGTAATATCAGTAGAAATAGTAGCTTTAGCATAAACAGTAGTAGTTGTAATAACAAAATAGAAGTTGCTACTTGCAGTAGAGGCAGTGCTTTTTCTTGTTGCAATTATTGTTATTTCTAACTCTGATTGTATGTAGATTCAATGAAAAGGAAAATGTTCTTCAGTGTTATGGTAATTAATGAGTCGTTTCCTTTATGGAAATACCACTGTTTCCGCATACCTTTAACACTTGCATTGGCTATGTTTCCACGACTACAATCTTATTTAGCAACCCGAGAAATCCTAATCATGATGACTACAATTTTTGTCATTGCTTTCAAGTTTCATAGAACTAGTAGCTGTAGCATAAACAGTTGTAGTTGTAATAGCAAAATAGTAGTAGTATGCGTAGTAATAGTATTTGCAGCCTCTTCAGTAGTAGCAGTAGTAGTAATAGTAAAGGTGGTGGTGGTGGAAGTTATGTGGGATATCACTGTACCTGACAAGATATACAATATCAATTACCTGGGATATCACTATACCTAAAAAGATATTAAATATCACCTACCTGAGATAAACTGGAAGGTAAGAACTCGTACAAGTTAAGGTGCTTTATTATTGCTCATCTATTTTGTTTTAGGTGCGAGAAATATTGAGATAACTTGAATTAGATGTGTATGTCCGGGATGTCTTAATTTTCTCCTCTATACATTATCAATTAAACTGACATAAGCAAGTATCATGGGTTGATAATTTGTAAAATCTATAACAAATATAATTGTTAAATTAACGTAAATATATTAATTATATCCAAATATTAATATTCTTATATAATATAAAAATCTCCATGAATATGAACGAGAAACTACCATGTTTAGTCTAAATACAATGTTTATTATATTCATATGTTGAGCAGGGTTTCTGAAAATAGTTGTTTCATTTTATAAAAATCCGATTTTCATAAAATGAGAGAGAAAACGTGGAAATCTTTTTTATCGTATAATACAGAATGATAGAACCAGGCAAAAGACCCTCGGTCAATCCATCTTAGATATTCATGTTGTAGAAAAAAGGAGTGGTATAAAGTTAAATGGTATGTAATATGTGAGACGTAATAATTGTTTCACAAAACAATCGATTTACATGAGAGAAAAACGTTCAGCATTGTTTAAGACGTATATAACATAACGAGATCAAAGTAGTCCAGGCTAAAATATCAATGAATTTCACACACACACACACACACACACACACACACACAAACACACACACAAAACACAGACACACTCACACACATCTATGTGACACTTAAAACAATTATTCCCAACAAATTCTTATTGTATTTGGAATTTATTACTTTACATGGCATTAATTGTTGAGTTTGGAAAACACAAATGGATGCCACATATAGTATCGATAGAAAAAGTGCATGTTCGATTTATTTAAAGCGATTTTTTATTACGTCAGAACGATTTGTGCGCGTAGTAAATAATATCTGTCCTACCGTATTTCCCCATAACGAATAATACATAATATCCGACCTATCTCTCTATAATGAATCCATCATTCTATCATAGACCTCATCCCTGGCATCAATCGATTGGAAGTTGGCCATCCTGTCATGAACCAATCAGAAGTTGACCTTCCTGGCATGAACCAATCAGAAGTTGATATTAGTTCATTCGAAGAGGTTTACTCGGTATTAATCCTGCAGTTCCACCAATTTAAATGACAAATTGAATTTTGAAAGTAGCATTTGTTCCAGAAGAATCAGCAGTATTAGTAATAGCAGTAGAAATAGTAGCTGTAGCAGAAACAGTAGTAGTTGTAATAGCAAAATAGTAGTAGTATGCGTAGTAATAGTATTTGCAGCCTCTTCAGTAGTAGCAGTAGTAGTAATAGTAAAGGTGGTGGTGGTGGAAGCTATGTGGGATATCACTGTACCTGACAAGATATACAATATCAATTACCTGGGATATCACTATTGCTGAAAAGATATTAAATATCACCTACCTGAGATAAACTCGTGCAAGTTAAGTAGCTTTATTATTGCGCATCTATTTGTTCAAGGTGCGAGAACTATTGAGATACCTTGAATTAGGTGTCTATGTTCGGGATGTCTTAATTTACTCCTCTATACATTATCAATTAAACTGGCATAAGAAAGTATCATGGGTGTATAATTTGTAAAATCTATAACAAATATAATTGTTAAATTAACGTAAATATATTAACTCTATCCAAATATTAATATTCTTATATAATATAAAAATATCCATGAATATGAACGAGAAACTGTTTAGTCTTAATACAATGTTTATTATATTCATACGTTGAGCAGGGTTTCTGAAAATAGTTGTTTCTGTTTATAAAAATCCGATTGTCATAAAATCAGAGAGAAAGGCGTGGAAATCTTTATGATCGTATAATACAGAATCATAGAACCAGGCAAAAGATCCTCGGTCAATCCATCTTGGATATTCATGTTGCATAAGAAAGAAGTGATATAAAGTTGAATGGTATGCAAAATGTGAGACGTAATAATTGTTTCACAAAACAATCGATTTACATGAGAGAAAAACGTTCAGCATTGTTTAAGACGTATATAACATAACGAGATCAAAGTAGTCCAGGCAAAAATAGCAATGAATTTAACACACACACACACACACACACACACACAAACACACACAAACACAGACACACTCACACACATTTATGTGACACTTAAAAAAATTATTCCCAACAAATTCTTATTTTATTTGGAATTTATAACTTTACATGGCATTAATTGTTGAGTTTGGAAAACACAAATGGATAACCTGTACAGTGTCGATAGAAATAGTTCATGTTCGATTTATTTAAAGCGATTTTTTATTACGTCAGAACGATTTGTGCGCCGTAGTAAATAATATCTGTCCTACCGTATTTCTCCATAACGAATAATAAATAATATCCGACCTATCTCTCTCCAAGGAATCAATCATTTTATGCTAGACGTCATCCCTGGCATCAATCGATTGGAAGTTGGCCAACCTGGCATGAACCAATCAGAAGTTGACCTTCCTGGCATGAACCAATCAGAAGTTGATATTAGTTCATTCGAAGAGGTTTACTCTGTATTATTCCTGCAGTTCCACCAACTTTGATGACAAATTGAATTTTGAAAAAATGGTGCTTTCATTTTGGGAGAAATTTGTTCCTTGAAGGCAATATTACATTTATTTCTCTGATTTTTGGAGCTTTAGTTCATATTGTTCAGATTTACTGAGTTGAATAAGACTCTGTATCAGTTCCGAGTCAACCGAATGTTTTCACATACCGGAAATAATACTTCATGTTGCCCGTATGGTATACTTATGGATTTTTTTTTGCATAGATAGTACTAAACAATTTCTTACTAGTGGCCATGGGGTACATTTTTTATCAAAGAGATAGCTATACTTAGTCTCTAGCTTTCTCCCTCGTTATTTACAATGGTGCCAAGAATTCATGACTTCGTCTTGTATGCACAATAGGGCGATACTAGTCCAGAAATACTTTGTGTTAGTCAGATTCGAGATTACGTGCATAAGCGGCTTTCCACTTTATCTTAGGTCTGTTTTTATCTGTATGTCAATTTTTTTTTAAATGAGAATAATTGTGTCGGAAATCGGTCTTTTCATGGTCCCCTTTCCTTTTTGTTAAAGTAATATATGGGACGCAATTACTAGCGCATTTTATATGAAATATATCCTATTTTGTTTAGTACAGGTTTTGTATTTTGTTGAAAATCGTGGATTTTATAAATATGTATACGTTGATGGAGCGCGTTGGTGTAACTGTCAAGGATGTAATTGTAGAAGAATCAGTTTTGCCGTGTCACTCTTTCCGCTGATTCGGTTCTCAATTATTGGGCAAGTTTGGAAATATATGCATGTTTATCGTTGTGGAATTTTGGGGGGTTTTTTGTTGTTGTTTTTTGGACAGCGGGAGGCTTCACAGTTGACAAGGTCTATCTTCGACCACACCCTTAGCTGAAAACTGTTTAGTGCTACTTTAGGATATGTATGTAATGAAAGTTATAATCTAGCACATCTGGAGGATTATATATTCATTTTACATTATTCTATAGCCAACAGGTTGTTGCACCTCTATGTGGTTGTTGCTTTGTGCAATGAAAATAAGTTCATAGTGAACAAAGCTTTATTCTACAGAGAATTCGACCGATAGAACTTGAATATTTTATTAGCATTTTCAAATACATTTCATGAATATGAAGACACATAGGCTAAATGAGACACGATCTCAAAGGTATATGCTAGTTGCAGAAGCAATTGCAGGAATTCACTTTGCGGACTATTAACACGTATGCAACACAAACATTTATGAATTCACCTTGACCTTGAACGTAAGGTAAGACAGTACACTCGAATACATAACTATTAACATTTATGATTGAAAACCAAACAAGAAGCTAGTTCACATATAAACTAATCCTATTAATGTAGCACCTTATATATATTGACATGTTCCATAATGCATTTTTAGGTACACAAATACACTTAATTTATTTACATGTGGAAAATAATCATTGGCATCGTTAACAGATTTATGTGACAAGTTTAATGGAAAATAATCTTAAAATCTGATTAATTCAACTTAAATATGCAAGAGTATGTATAGGTTACTACATTGTATATGGGAAGATATGCACTGTTGTTGAAACGATGCTTCATGATGTTAGGAGTACAGTATCGCTTAAGAAAAAAAGAGTTAATAGTCCCGCATTAAGTGGTGGAGCGAGGGGGTTGGGAGGGGGCAATTGCCTAAGGCGCGCCAGGTTAAGGGGGTACCGTCGGGTGCTTTTCTTTGCAGCTGTAGCCGGGGCGTAGATGGGGAAGGGGTGGGGTTGGAGGTTGGCAATTGACATAAAAATTGTTCTCTGTGGCAAAGTATGGGCGCCACTAAAGAACATTGCCCCCGTCGACTCGAACCCTGGCGCCGCCACTGTCCCCATTCAAACGAGGTAAGGTATTTATTATATACTGATTTTGTTTCTGGGAGTGATTCTAAATATGAACCCCTTTGTGTCTCAATATCATGCGCAAGAAGGAAAGAGGTATTTATCTTTCATGATAGATGCCTCCAATTGAGATCCGGTGGAAATATGGTGCCAAGTTAAAGCAAAGTCCGATAATGTAAAAATGAAGAACTACACAACAATTTTAGGATGAACCTGTTTTGTATCCACATACCACGCATGGAGAAAAAGGGATATTTATCTTACACGACGCCTGTCGCCAACAGTAAAGCTCATTATGACGAAATTTTCCGATGTCATCACTGACTCGCTAAGGGATTGATTTAAAATTGCAACATTGAAAATAAGAATTATTTTCATACACACGTGTCCTTCAGTATGAAGCCGTGCGGTATGAAAAAATACTACACGATTCCGACAATGTAAAGTTAATGGAGACAAAATTGGGTATATAATAAGCAAAAACTGCACAGTTCAGACAAAGTTGCATTAAAAGAGAACAAACAATGAGCATATAATAATAGCTGATTGTTAAACACATATGAGAATAGATTAAGATAACTAAATGCTTGCGCATTTTCATCAAAATAAAAAGTTTCTTTTAAAAATTTAAGTCAAAACCTTTCTAAAATACTCCATGATTACACCTTTTTGTATAGTGTTTTTCACTGACCACACAATCTATATTTAATGTGTATACTGATTCTGCGTCATTCAAATTTATCAGGAGATTATGTAACACTAAATCTTCTTTGCTTCACTGCAATTAATTTTTCCGATTTGTGGTCAGTTAACAAAAATTAACACAGTAAAAAACAAGCTGACCCTACCCCCTACCCCACGTCCTCTCTTCTTTGACAGTACATCCTGACTAGTTGTACTTTATTGTTTATCAAGTGTCACTCTTTGTTAAGTTTTACTCCAAAATAGTATACTTCTATATGAACTTCATCCCAAAGAACTCAATTACACACCATAATTTGTCGATTTCAGCTCTTAAAAAATGTATTATTATTATTATTAATTATTATTATTATTATTATTATTATTATTATTATTATTAACTCATGTGGGATTGGGAATATATAATATGCCTTAATGCACCCTCCCAAATGTTGCAAGATGCCAATGAAGGAGGGAATTTATGTGCTCTGGGGTGCTTCCTGTGATGTTTTTCCAGGTCTGAAAGTTCTGAACCTTTTAAAAGAATGCGGTTTATATCAAATGATTGGACTTTGTATTCTAAGGATTTTACCCATTTTCTTGGAATTCTCTCTGTTTTGTGTTCCTTTCTCGTGATACCTAAATTTGATTGGCATTGTATATGCATGATTGTGCTTTATGTTATTAAATTCTTTACACACATACGTTCATATATACATACATACATACATACATGCATACATACATACATACATACATACATACATATATACATACATACATAATATTTTTGCAAAGAAAAATCTCTCCTAATTATAATGATTGGTTGATCACCAGTTTATTACTCTTTATATATTTTATATTATACATATTATACAAATGCAGCGTTGTCGGAATCAGGGTTGTTGGCGGTGCCTATGAAAACGTTCTTTCCATATTTTTGTTAGCAAAAATGTATTATACTGAAAACCATATGTCGTCTGTTTATCTAGAAAAAGGTAAAACAACTCAACTTCAATCTCAAAGACTAAAAAGGCAATTAAAAACAATAATATTTTCCTTTGATTTATATCACTATAACAAATTAATCTTAAAAAGAAGTTTACCCAAGTGCAATTTTCAGATGACCACGAAGAATTATAATTATGACAATCGCACTTTGAAATACGTTCAAAAACAATTTTTTTTTATATATTGCAGTTGAGTACCTATATGATTTTTCTTTAAATTGACAGCGTGTTGTGAGACGAGGTATTTCATTGCGCTCCAGAGTAAATATTGCTTTAAAGTCGTACAAATCTCATATGAAATTACAAAATGTACAGTGTCTTTTTAAATTCATCCTTTAACCTGAAATTATCTCAGCAGTTTCAGATTTGGGGGATTTTTAAGCAATTCTGAATAATTCAGAATTTACAATTCAGAAATGTGCAAAATATATGAAAACATCTTGGAACGAAGTGGATAGACGACTCTTGGCTAACGAAGATATCCTCTACATGAATGATGTCAGGTGAACTGAAAACAATGATTCATTATATACTCATGAAGAACAGATAACTTTCAAGGATTTATTGATATATATATATGTTTTAAGCGTAGACGTACATGGACACTACTTTTTTGTATTTTGAGGCAATTCGCTGATAATGCACATGTAATTTTCAAACTTTTTTAAAAATAAAAACAAGTATAGAACCATTATAATACTAAGTCAATCACTTCAGTATGCGCATTTATTGAGTGAATGATTTATTTTTAGTGCCACCAAAATCTCGGTATTTTATAGGAAAACATGAGTTAATGCAATTTGGCAGGTCTTGCTATCATTCATTAGATTGTGTGATAGGTGAACGGAAGAGAAAAAGTTATTACAATTAGGGTTTCACATAAACGAATACCCAAACAAAATTATTAGTATTAGTAGTAATAGTAGCAGTAGTAGTAGTCGTAGTAATATGTAGCTATTAATAACTTACCTTCATAATTAATTTTCCCAACTCCATTAACGTCGTATTCCTTGAATATATACTCTATATAGGCAGGTTTGTCCTTGATGCTTAAGTACGATATTTACAGATGTATGGAAAGTTTTCAAATGCATGAATTGAAATTAATGTAAATGCTAAACCTCTTGGACAGCAAGTATCACAAACACATTTTGCTCAAATTCCTAATGTTCAAGACCTTTAGAAAATGGCAACTAGTATGTACATAAGAAGACCTTTAGAAAAGGGCAAATATTAGGTATATAAGCAGACCTTTAGAAAATAGCAACTATTAGGTACATAAGCAGACCTTCAGAAAATGGCAACTATTAGATACATAAGCAGACACATAAAGCAATTATTTATAAAATTGTAATTCGTTAGCTTGAAGCATGGTGTCTACATCGAGTTCCATAAGAATCAGCAGATGAAGTGACAATCTAAAGTCCAAGTAAGTAAAATATGCATAACATAGGCGATTGGATATATGTGAATGTTTAACTGCCTAACTACAGCTATTGATAACTATGATAAATCAAACAACGTTATCGAATACGACGGCAAAAGTAACCATACACTGTCATCGTCTACTAAGACAACAGCAATTCTAATAAATATGACTGTGTGAGTAGAGCGTAATTCAATGTCTAATTCTGATATAAGGAAAACAACTTTGATACCTAATGTCTTTGCCTAGCCTAAACTCAATAAAACGAAATCAAAGTTGTCTATAAGGCGGTGAGTACAAAATGAGAATAAAAAGTATACGCCATTACCATATATGATCTTTTAATATTGAGTGTAACCACCTTTGTTAAACATAAAATTGACAGATCCAGGTAACTGCAACCACCCACCTGCTCAATACAGAGTATTTCAGAGAGAAAGCGCGATTACAAAGTCCACGACTGTCACGGAATTGTGTATGATTTATATCAATATGTATATGTGCTCGAAAATGTACTCGGGTTTCGTTGCCGCGTACAGCGTTACCCGAGGGTGGTTTATTTTTTTCGGATCTAGTTATTTCGAAATACTGAGCGCGATTAAACCCATGCTGCATGTGCACATTGCCTGCAGTGAAAACCCAAGTACCTAGCTGCGCATACTCATCACAGCTAGGGTACTTAGAGAGCAAATTCTCTATGTAAAAATTACAATACGACGAGTCTTGTCAGGAAGCTTACCACTTTACGGGAGCAATCTTTAGCTGTAGAGCTGCTTTTGTGCATGGTTTGGTAATGTGGAGCCGCAGAACTCTGTGGAGTTCCTGGTGACGTGTACGCTGTGTCTGGTGACGTTGGCTCCGAAGAGAGTACTGGTGTTCCCGATGTGAGGGACCGGTGCTTCGCGACCATTGGGTCCGTGTTGAATGAGAACTCTCTCGAGGGATCCTTCAACAGACTTGGAGGGGCGGACCATGCGTGGTGTCTCCTTGACTATTCACTAGAGCGGTTGGAAACGGAAATACATTCTCGTCGTCAACTGGACGCCACGATATATATATATATATATATATATATATATATATATATATATATATATGTTCCATGTTTTCATTGGTCTTTCTTGGTGCTTAATAAGACCTTGTCTGTATTAGGGTGTAGATCGTATACTTCTATTTGTTGATTGGTGATAGGACGTTATTCATGTTTGTTTAAATTCCATTCGTTAATTCATCTTTGAGTTTTCTCATTGAGTTACTTGTTGTTGATAGTTCCATATTAGGAACTATATCATTTTCCTTATATCTTTTTGTTATAATGGTGTCAGATTCAATCATCTTTAAATTGCGTTTATAAATAAACATCTCATTAACACAATTGCTTTCTTTGTCTTCACTAATCCAATTCCAACCCGGATTCATCCTGTTACAACGACGTATCACAAAGTCATACGTGCCTATGTAAAATATACTCAAGATTATGTCAGTATGCGCTGTATATTGTTCGCTGCTTTAGGTGAGTATTAGATAGGAACATATGGGTTCTTAAAGGTAATTTTATTGAAGTAAGCAGGAGCAATACATAGGCGGCCTCTGCAATAGCAGCTGATTCTTATTGCATTTGCTTTATTTTAGCTAGTTTTGGACACATGCAAAAAACATTGTCGATCTGTCGCTGATCATGGAAGGTAGTTTTCCCTGCGATCCTTCGCGACCTGTATCCTTATCTTGATCTGACTAAATAAAAGCACAATATTGCTAAGTCCTCGGTGAATGAGATTCAATTCTTGACATTATTGTAGATTTATAAATTAAACTTACGTATCTCAATGCTAAGACTGTCGTATCCATTTATATTTCAATTGATAGGCTATAGTGGTTTGCCTAAGCCGGGCCGAGACAAGCACTTTGCTCAATCTGAATGGACATAATGAAATCATGACAAAGACAATATTTATAACACCGGAGGTATACCATAGATGAAATTGTTGTTTCTGCAGACAAGCTAACGAGACGTGTACACACCTGAAATCCTCTGAATCAATATAATCGTCTTTGTTTTGGTCCATAACAGAGAAATCAGCTCTAATAGTTAACTCCCATTCCTCATATTCCTCTTGATTTAGCCTTCGTTGCCTGGAAAGAGAACGTGGATGCTCGAGTTTTTGTAAAAGCAATAAAATTAAATAGTAGGTTGATTTGAATGTTTGAATTAGTGTTACATTGTACATAAAAAGAGTCATCGAATTGAAAGTTTGTAAAAGATATTTTCACCATTTTCCCACTAAGTTATGAAATAAACTTCTACTTAGAAATTGCACTTATTTTGGTTCAAAGTATGTGTCAAAGTTAGAGCAATAGAAACAACAACAGCACCAGCAAAAATTTATCTCAAAATGTTTACTGCTTTTCAGTCCTATTTATTGTTGGATACAATCATGGATCATTGATTTTATTGTCGGTAATCCGTTCTGAAATGTCTTATTTGTGCATGTTTCTTTGTACATCAGTTTACTGATAGGCAGTTAAATGCCCTGTAATCTTTAAATTTCGACAACTCATTGTTGCGGGTCAAAGTTTTCAGAATTAAGGTTGTATCAAGTTTGCCATATTAACGAAAAGAAAAAAGAAAGAAAAAAAAAGAAAAGCTTTATGCCGGACTGAGAAATGTGGATTATACTAGTGATTGATGTTTACATCATCGACTTTAACGTCGATGTACTCTATTCATATGTCTTTCATGTTAATCAAAAGTATCTGTAAATTAGTTCTTTCGATAGTAGCTGATGAATCCAAATAAGACTTTTAATTATACTACTAACTGAATAAATGTAGCTTTCATATGGAAAACTAAATTCGAAACATTAACATATGTGCATGCGCCATGTTTCCGCTCAATGAAAGCATTTGGTTTACTCAGACTGTATCATTTACCCTCTGTTTCATTTTCTAATTTTAGTGCCTTGCGATTTATTTGAATTTTAACTTACAACTTATGTAACTGGAAAATAACATATTGTAAGAACAAATATTTCTCAAAAACATCAAGCTGTGCTATTTCAGTTTTCTAATAGAACAAAGATAAAATCCGAGTAATTAGACTAGTCAAATCAACAAATGTCGTTTTCTGATTGCTTACTCTTATGATCGACATGTACGATACAATTATAAATGAACTGAGTTGAAAGTATTATTTAATATTGACCTTGATTAGAATGATTGTAAATAACAGCCTTCCAAAGAGCACAATAGATATTTCAGCTCTTTTATTTCTTTATAATAGTATTTCTTCTTTTTTTTACTTTTCCCAAAATTTTATTTCAGGGTATTATTTAATTAGACGAAGATAGAAATCAACACAGAGTTTAATTTTCAAGGTGGATGAGAAAAGTCAATGTTTTTTATCGTTATCATAATTTTGAGCTAGGATAAAGGTACTTTGTAACAAAATCTATACAATGGGTTTTCGAGTTCAAACATATAAGGAATTAATTTAGAATACGTAAAGAAATTTGTTCAGGAAGCTACAACTTTGCATGCGAAATTCCGATTAATTTCTTAGTTCTGCTGTAAATTATTTAGACTGGTTATTGGTCTTAATCACATGAAACGTCTCAAAATTGACACATGAGCTTTTATCAGTCTTCAGGCCTTCCGTTAATAATAATATTCATCATTTTATGCCATAACAATAATCTTAAAAGTGTACATAATAAAGATCAATGCGAGAAATAATATATATATATATATATATATATATATATATATATATATATATATATATATATATATATATATATATATCACATGCGAGAAGATTATAAATGCAAGCATGTCTGAGGGTGACAATTTATTAATTCCACGGCGAAAACAAAGTGTAGAGATAAAATAAAAGGAGAACTTCAACAATTACACACACAAACCACTTTAAAGAAGCTACGGTGTACTTATTGATATTAAAAGGGTGTATGATTCAAACAATAAAAAATGTTTTAGTGACATTGTGCTAAAAACAATTTTTAAACAACAGGTAAAACGTAAGGGACAACAATTTTGATAACAATTTATTAACCTGTTTTTTATTTAGATATTATTTCCAACTAAAGCGTTTTGGTCTCAGATATTCTGTTTTCTAAATAATTCTGTCAGCTCGAAATTCTTCAGTTTTGGAAATACAAGTTAATTCCTTGCTTTCACTCTACATTACCAGAATCCTGCCAAAACGAAATGTAATAACTCATGAGAACACTCAACTGCGAAATCCGACAAGAATAGAAACGTGATTAATATATATAAATATATATATATATATATATATATATATAATATATATATATATTTATATATATATATATATATATATATATATATATATATATATATATATATATATATATATATATATCTGGATTATTCGAAAATAGACACTTTCAACTTTGTGCTTGGAAAAGAATTGCGTCAACAATTATAGAATGATTTGCTGAATGACATTCAACGTTAATGTAGCATGAGTTAGGCTGCCCCCAGAAATTGTATGCAGGTAGACAAAAACTAAAGATATGACCATCATTACAAGAGGTAACCTGCGGGTTAATGTAAACAAAATTACTCGAAAGTGGATTATGAAAAAGTTAATTGTTTGAACGATAATACTTCTTTTAGTAATGTGAACTATGGGACAACAGTCTTGCTTTATAAGACTCCGAGTAGGTAAATGGTATATATATATATATATATATATATAGAGAGAGAGAGAGAGAGAGAGAGAGAGAGAGAGAAGGTGAGAGAAGGAGAGAGAAACATACTGACAGACAGACAGACATAGCTGAACAGCCAAGGAAAGCGGTCACAGAAAATCTGGGTTATATTTTGCCGTTCCATTGGTGCATTGCAAGTCTTAATTCGCGCCAAATACAAAAAAAATTCTTCCTCGGTCAAAAATTATCGATTTGCTCGACAACAAATTTAAGTGTTGTCATTTTATCATTTCAGTCCAAAATTAATTTACTATGTGTTTGTTGTTGCTATTTATCTTTTTAAATTGCCAACACTATGGCTTAACATGAGTATGTGATGATTTACATTATGGGTAATTGATATTATCTGTTTGGTAAACTCTCTGACAGAAGAGGAGATGGGAAGACAATATCAAAGAGTGGACAGACATGGACTTTCCAATGTCCCAAAGAGCAGTGGAGAACAGGGCGAAATGGAGAGAGATCGTCGCAAAGTCATCAGTTGCGCCCCTACGACCAGCAAGATTACGGGAGAAATGAAAAAAAAATGAAACTCTGCGGGTAATTTAAAAGAAGCTGTTCGTTTTTAGAAACCACGTGTATGATGTCCTGATTTTTTGCGTAAAACCCCAGGGCCAGGTACAACGTTTGCTCATTCAAAATGATAAAATAAGAAAGCAGACCTTGCCGTCACAGTCTAGTTTGGCGACCGGGTTAAAATAACAATATAAACAGGGTGTGTGTGTGACGTATTTGATCCTTATCCTTACCCGTCAGCGAAAGTGATGTTTTTGTCGTGTTGGTCGTGTGGACTTATTTATTTGATAATATGTTACACGTTAACTGCAATAAACTACGTTATAAATTCATTGTTCCTGCTGCAATTTGAATGGAGGGCAAAACGATCAGTACCGTATACCAAGACAATGGGTATTACTTCAACAAGCGATCGGCAGTCGAAATATACAAAGTCACTTATTAACCTGGTTCAGGTATCAATTGACATCATAAATTCACCCTCAGCCTCAAGTCAAGAATTAGCAATCTGATTGCATTCATTTTAATTTCAACCGAACGGATTGCTTGATTCCATATTTTGAGGTTGATGATAAACCTAAGATATTTAATGAAACCAACGCCAAGCGGGCTGTTGACTAGAAAGTGACAGGATCGGACCAGATTGGCTCCCATCGCCTGCCGGCTTTTGATTGGTATTACCGATTCAAATGTCGCTTATAACACAACTTATCGCACAGGAATAAAAAATTTCGAACATAAATTGAAACGTTATGGAATATGAATGAAAACTGAGTCAATTTTTATTAAATTTTTATTTCGAACTCTTTAACACACCATAATACAGAGCACCATATCCTACTTTAATCTGGCACGCCCTACTATTTTCAGTGAATTGTAAGCAACAGGAAACAAATGGAAGGTAGCAATTGATCGGTTTTGTTGTAGATGTTCTTTATTATTATTATTTTCATTTATAAATAGCATAAGGGCGAGGAAACAATAAATCAGTGTCCTTGGCATTGAAGATAAACCCTTGACTGTGATACATCGGATTTCAAAAGATAGAGAAATGTAAGTGAACAGTGTTTCATCCCTAAACCTCAAAGAAAAGCAGAAACAAAACCAACCATGAAACTTCATTAATTTATATTTTAAATCTAACAATTTACAGAAGGCAAGAAAAAGTGCTACTGAAACGTAAAATATTGGCATATACACATTGGATTAAGTATGCCAACCCCCCCACTCCCCAGTATGATACATGAAAGATATACCAAGTTTCATCCTTTAGTCTCAAATAGCTCGTTTGCTAGAAAGGAACGAATGTAGGCAAAATTAAAATACTGACACATGACCTTGGAATTGAAGTTTATCTTTCAATCTCAAAATAATCGTAACTAAAGAGAAAAACTGAAAATGTGACGGAAAAATTGACATATTCACCCATGACCATGACCTAGAAGATATGATCACCAATGTGGTTCATGAGAAAGATTATAATGACAATGTATACCTATACCAAGTTTTATCACTAACTCTTAACTGGCTGCAAAGTTATTGAGCGGAAAGGAAACTGTGATGGAGTACTTAAAATATTAAATTATAACCTTGACTTTAAAGATGTGATCCTCAATGTGTTAGACAAGACATCCTCTAATGTTGATGTCGAACTGTATCCAGTTTTATCATGTACTATCAAACAGGTCTAATGTTATGGAAAAGAATGGGTAGTTTCATGACAGGCTCAAAATATTGAGTCAATGTGGTAACCGAGAGGACTAATGGTGTGTAAATTTGAAATGATTCATCCCTTTATCTCAAACAGCTCTATAGGTATGGATCAGAAACGAATTTGTGACGAAAATCGTAAAATATTGAGCCGTGACCTTGGTCTTGAAGATAAAACCCCTTATGAGGTATGCGACACACCTTCTCGTGATGATGTGCAAGTATAACAAACTGTGTTTTCTTCAAATTAAATGGCTTGAAAATTAAAGAGCGAAAAGGAAAGTCATACACACAAGCAGACAGTAAACCTACAAAAACACATTAGTTATTACTTTCAATCGGGTAGTTTATTCAATGGCTCTTTACTATTTCATATTATGCGACGAATATGGCAATAGGCGGTAATTACGGAACCTCTGTGGATTCATTTGCTCCATCATTAAGCATGGAAACTAGGCAATCAATAAACAGTTTGTACAAAAGATTGCTGATTCTCTCATACGTAACGCATTAGACTTATAATTATAAATGTCTTAAAGAAAAAGTAGAAAAGTAGACAACAAACTTCTCTTGAGAGGTACTGTTGGAGCTAAAAAATTTAAAGAGCAACGAAAGAAAGTGACGACAACAAGAAAAAGCTCTTACATGCACCGGATTTATTTAAGCCGAGATGTAATACGCTGTTTAATGTTTAAAAAAAGTCTTGCCAACTGTGAAAAAGTAAGCAAGAGAAAAAGCAGATACAATACCTAACATTCAATTGAACAAAAGAAAAACTCAAAGGAACCAAGGGATGTGACAATTAGAGAATGACATGACGCAAATAAACAAATCTCAAAAAGACAATGCTAATTTACAATCACAATTAGAACAGTTACAGACAGACTTAAATAAAGAACTCCCCAAAAAAAAGAATGATCAAGAGATTAAGAATCAGTTAATGATTTTAAAGAGAATGTAATTAAACTGTAAGATAAGATTACTGATAACATTAATACATTCTCACTGTTGCAAAATAAGAGTGATATAACTAAAATAATCAGAAAGAAAGAAGAAAACAGAACAAAATAAGTATGAAAAAAGTATAATCAAAACTCTGCACACGCCTTGAGGTTTATAACTGTTTTAAGCAACACAATCAAAATATTAAAAGATTAGACCTTACAATGTTTTAAACGTGAACTTACTGTTGGAATAAAACAATCTGACACAGATCCCAAAGAATGTGTTATCTAAAAACTGATGAATATTATAGGTGTGGTGCAAGGTAGTATTGACTAATTAGGTAAAGAGGTGAAACGAACAATAACAGATATTAATTATATGGAATAAATGTTTACAACGTAAACAGATGGATTCAAAAATGAAGTAGATGAAAAGACTCCCGTTTAGTGGGAGAATTGATACAGTTAAATCATAAATAGTAGAAAACCTACATGAATTCAAAATTCAATTGAACACAAAAATGGGAAAAAAGAGTATTTCATTTGTTACTAAACTTAATGAGTTATAAGATATAATCAATAATACAAATAGGTGTTGGATGATAAAATAAAACCAATGATGGTTAGGATATTGCTTCATACCAGATGAGACGGAACAAATTCTCCTGATCGGATATGAGGAAGATAAGTTTGAGCTTTACATTAGAGTAATGTTCAGTAATAACGGGATGCTCTTTATACATTTTTAAATACTTCATGCCTTAAATTAATGTATTTAACTATGCTCTTTCCAAATTTGCCAGAATGCATCGGTAGAAATAAATAACTTAGAAAGAAACTTAATTGAAGTAAAGAAATCAGACTCTGGTTCAATATATGTTGCATCTACTGTTTCAAATGAAACTTTAGTCTAAACATTATCACAATTGCATGATTAATATTTACACTGGATTATTTGTGAAAGTTAAACGAGTATTGTTCTATTCAGTGGGTTTCATTGGTGGACAAGAGAAAACAAACGCCAATATAGATTATTAGAATCACAGACATAATATTTAAACATGGCAATATTTCACACTGTTATATTAATACAGCTCAATATGTTACTGTATCTGCTATGCAGTTATAGGGCGGATTTCTTAAAAAGCACTATTAAACTTTTAGCATTAAATGAAAAGAGATAACATCACCAGTTATGATTGGTGGAGTAATAACTAGCGGTATGGCATTAAAACCAAGTATTTATATGTTTATCCTAAACGATCTGATGCAGATAGAAGAAGTCACTATTAGAACACGTAACAAGTGGAATAAAAAAAAACTGTACAGGACAAAGAAAACAGAGCAAAGGCACACAGCTACAGGAACTAAGGAATGAAATAACAAGTTTTCGTTACGCGGATGCTGAATAATTTGGATGATGCTTTTGCTCTCTATTATATTACCCAGTCTAATGCTATTTTAGAGAAAATTATTCAACTCAGATCTAATAATTTGTACAAACATTTCATAAAGTGATAGCTTATGTACTTATGAGGATGTATTTATTAATATTGTAATGGGCATCAGTGTTGTTTCAGCTAAACATCTCGTTAAATGTGTAGTGATTAGATACAACTAAAGTGCAATAATGCCAACATCCAGTAAATACATATCTCAACAAAAACACGAATATGAACAACATAATGTTAAGCATCTTAGTCTAACATATCATTGCATTACGCATACTTAAAGTAGTATCAAACCTCAATAGTTACTTCAAGTGGAAACATCTGCGTTGGGAACTAACGTTATGATTGTACCTAGTATTCTTCGATGTAAAAGATTAAAAAGATGTTGCCGGTCAAGCATTAAGCAATTTTAATAGAACAGATGTTAAAGACATAACCATTTATTACAATCGTGATGAGATTTTCAATTTGAATGACTACACTATTTTCATGGCTTTCAAAGATTTGCGGTTACCGGCGTCTGTAAAGACAGACAAAATAGAACAAGGTATCATGAATGATAGATTGAGAAAGTTAAGGTCAGCAGCGGCAATGCACAGATCATTCTGGGAAAATCAAGTATTATATTTCCTAAGGTTGTATTAGCTTCTATGTCCATGATGTTCTTTTTCTTATGTACTGCAGTTGTGAATGAAGACAAATCCAAGTTTTCCAGCTCGGATACATGATTTCCAGCCCTCCCCCCCCTCTCTCTCTCTCTCTCTCTCTCTCTCTCTCTCTCTGGTTTTACAAGTTTGGCCACGATATTGACATATATGTCAAATACACATTTTAAAAATTATCGACGAATTTTATCTTTATCGGGCATATGTGAAATCAATGTTCGTATGTGCGAATTTGATGTGTTGATGGCCTGTACTGATAATCTATTGATAATGACTCTACGGCATTAAGTAAGCTTTTGTTATTTGAAATGGAAACGTTAAGACAAGCAGTTTGATATTTCACTCATGCTGATAATGCAGTGAATGAACTTCCTGTTCTTGGCATATATATATATATATATATATATATATATATATATATATATATATATATATATATATGTATATATATATATATCACCATGCAATGTTAGATAATCTATCAATGCAAAAGTTCAACTGGCATCTTTGCTTATTTCCTGGCCAAACTATGTGCTTATTACTTCAACGAACTTGTAATGCTTTCTAACTGCTAAATTGAATACTTAATTCTGATTTATATTGCTAAATCAAGTTGAATTTTCCTTATCTGGCATTTTCAGTTGCATACGTTCATATTTTTCAAGGGTCGGCATTGTAACAATAAAATACTAATTCTAATTATTTTCCCTCTCAAATCTATATTCGTATAATCTGTCTATGAACGAATTGGAGATCTTCTAAATTATACATATATTTATATTTGCATCTTCATTCTACATTTTGTTCTTCTAGCTGAAGGTGAAAGTAAATATAACGCTCAAAATCCCGTTTCAGATTATGCCATTTGTATCCTTATAGTGCTCTTTTTAACAAGTAATTCTTCTAATTCTTCCTTTTTGACTGAATTGTTTCATTTCGCTTCCTTTATAATGATTTCTATTTGTTTTCATAACATTAATACACTCTTTACTTCTTTGGCATTGTTTGTTTTGACGTGACATCTGGTTGACATGTTTATTTTCGTCAAAGTTTTAGCATGCAATTATCTAAATATAAAGTAGTTGAAATATTACATTTGAATATATCCCTAAAACAAACACTTAGCAATGCCTCATGATAATCTCTTCTGTATAAGGCACCGCCTACGGGAATCGGCTTACTTCAGAGAACTTAGATTATATTTATGTAAAACGTAGGTAAGTACACCGGATCCAGAGAACTCTACAAGCCATATATGTATGCACCCTTACTCATTTATCCCTGTAAAGGTTGGTGTCATTAGAATCGAAGCATCTGCAATATCTTATATTTGTGACGATGCAGAAAGAGAACTTTTAAAACGTAGGTGTCGCTCCCAAAATCAGAAAACTCTTAGGCATGTTGTATCTGTCTCGCACTTATTTATTTTCCAATTCGAGAATGCTTGAAACATCTGTGCTATCTGATCCTCTTAAAAGTTGATTGAACTTATCGAACGATTCGGATCATTTTTTACATCCTCAAACACGAGGTAAACAGCTACACCAAAATCTTTCTTCTGTTAACCTCTCATGTACAAAAGAACAATGCGAAGTCGAACATCTAGAACAACAGTTGTCTATCCCTATCTTCTTCTTCTGCTCTCTGTCTCCACAACAATCCGTCTCCCCTCCCACCACCCTCTCTCTCTCTCTCTGTTTCTCTGTCTCTCTCTCTCTAAATATATATATATATATATATAAAAAGATATATATATATATATATATATATATATATATATATATATATATCTTTTGTACAGTTCACCGTTCGCTTACAAATGAATACTCCTCGATGATATTTTCACATTGTACGTGAATTCAATTATCCTTTTTCTACATGTATTTTTTCTGGAAGACATGGTTTAGTTTGCAGGTTATCGTGGGTAGTTGATATATTTATTTACATTTTCTTATCCACGAAAAATGTCTAATATTTAATATACGCAGGTAAGAAGGTGTAGGTGTTACCTTCAGATCAATAAATAAAGCAAGGGAACCCTGTGCAAAGTAATACTTGTTAGACTGCTGAATGCTCATCAAGACAGTTTAACTTTGTTATGCAAACCGTTTTATTATGCGTAATTAATTTTGTACTCACAGGCATCATTGAAGCTTAATCAGTTCACATTGCTCGTTTATTTCAAATGCATGTCATAAAAAAAAAAAAATACTCGAATCTTAATTTTTAAATGAAGATCTACTAAGTAGATTATTGGTCTGATAAGCACCGTTAAGGGGTCAGGTTGACTTTATGATTTATCTATCAAATTAAAGCTGTCAAGCCTTATAGAACGTTTTTCATAACATCGTTCTTAACGATATTTCTAACAACGAAATGTATTATATTTATTTCATAGATTACCAAAAAAATATGCGAACCGATAATTCCAAAAGAAACAAAGCATGACATTTTATCGGTGCCTATCGGATCTACTTATAGATTTCGTTTTTAATCAGCATGAACGTACTTAGCCTTTACTTTACACTGTGTTACTTAACGAATCTAACCCTGTATGGTCACTGAGATCACGCATGTCAATAAAAATCAAATTTTGTTCTAGTGACTGCTCTTTTCTTGGAGTGCTGTTTTTGTTGTTGACAATGTGAATACAGATAGTTTCACTGAAGTTTTCATTATGGTATTGAAGCTCCTGACCACAGAATGAACTTGAGTCTCGCGAATTTAGGATTTTGACATATCTGTTGAGACCAGTCCCTTCAGGACTCACGGTACTAATTATATGGAACAACTGTGAACCAGTCTAGAAATGGGTGAAGATACTATATAGTATATACGGGTTTGGTGGTTTATAATTGGTTAATAATGAAAAGTAAAATTTTAGTAAAAAATTATTTTGAGAGCTTATCCTATCGGCACCTAAAAAAATAGAAACAAGATGTTATTGATGCAATTTTAGTATTTTTACAGACTTGACTTAGAAACAGTCAATAATAACAGTAGCACCTGCTTCATTAGGTGCAGAATGGATAATACAAGTTTCATGCACATGTAGATCCAAAATATGCAGCGGCTCATGTGGTTTTCTTAACACAAAGCTTAAGGATGGGTCTATACTGATAAATATAGGTTTGATCATGAGCATTTAGGAATTTAAAGTTATTGAATTTTTAATATCATGGTGTTTATATAGGTTTACTATTGGAGTTGAATTAGCACCGTGAATCCTTAAACCCACTCGGCCATCAGCACTCGAACCTCAAAAGATGATTATTTTTTTATACCGTTAGCGCAGCGGCAGCGGTTGCACTCATCCTAAGTATTTCATACTTGTTCTTTAAATCCAGCTGAACCGGGAGTGCATTGAAACGTGCTTGTGTTGAGAGACAGGTGTTATTTTCTTGACAAATATCATTTCACGTTAATAGTTTCAGCTTAAAAGAGTATCGTATACGACAATATTATCGTATTTTACAAATGTAACTCATTATATTTCTTTCAAAAACGTAACTGTCTTAATTGAACTTCTTTTATAAACTTTAATGTCTTATTTGTTCTTCTTTTATAAATGTAACTATCTTGTATGTATTCCTATTATAAATGAAATTGTCTTAACTGTACTTCATTCATAACCGTAACTGTCTTACTTGTACTTCTTTTATAAATGTAACAGTCTTATCAGTATTTCTTTTATAAATACAACTTAATTGTACAGAACACTTGTCAAGGTATGTGGCTAATGACGCCATATGTCGTCTTCTAATTATATCATCAAACTTATCTCGACGGGAGTAGGTGTAGATTGGACAGCACTATCTCTGAAGATTATTTATTTTGTAATATCTATCGGATCCCGCTTGAGTCGTTCTATGATTTTATAACATAACCAAATAATCGCTTTAGATTTTGAGAAAATGCAGTATCAATATTTTTAAGCGGACAATGGGTAGAACTTTGTAATAAAATATCGTCATTGCTATGTATCACCGAATATGTCAAAAACTGTAACTTATAATACCTTACAAATTTAACCATGAACCACACGGTCAATTTACCTATCAATATGAAATTGTGTGTACGTTTATATCTATCGATCTAATCTATCTATCTATCTATCTATCTATCTATCTATTTATCTACCTACCTATCTACCTACCTATCTATCTATCTGTCTATCTATCTACCTACCTATCTATCTATCAATCTGTCTATCTATCTAACTATCTATCTATCTATCTCTCTCCCTCTCTCTCTCTCTGTGTCTCTCTCTCTCTGTCTCTCTTTCTCTCTCTCTCTCTCTCTCTCTCTCTCTCTATATATATATATATATATATATATATATATATATATATATGTATATATAAATTTGATGTATAAATCTATGTACGTCAAAACTAAGCTAATGAAATCACTAATCTCGGAAATAATGTTCTTATGGATTTATATATACTGGACTGTATACCCCGCTTATCTACTAAAAATACTTGAGTAACGTTGCTGGGAATTGTTATAAAATAATCCGGTGATACCTATAGGCCCTTACCTTTCTGTTTGTCAAATCGTTTGGAATATAAGTGTCAATTTTTAATAAGTTAATGTATATCAATTGCATTTCTAAATATAAATCCAGTAATGTTGTACCTATAGATAAGTGTTAAATTCCGATTGACTAGTGAGCAAGTTCTCGTGCATCTCGAGTCATTTCCATCAATCATTTTGAGAGTTTGAGTTCTCGTGCATATGATCTAGGACGTAGGTACCGCTACACCCTTGGGATGAAATATAACTCTTTAATCTATTTTGTATTTGTATTACTTGTATTGATGTGTATTGTATGTGTCTTTGTTCATGTTTGTATGATTGCACAATTACTTGTCAGAAGAGAACACCTCCAGTAGAAATCTCCACAAGACAATTAAGAACAATTTCTTCAACGCATTGTGATTTGTTATTGAAGCTTGGTTTCAAGTTCTGTCAACTTCTCAATATATGTAAAGAGTCATGTAAATAAAAACTTAAAGATTTACACAAGCTCAATATTATTTATTTGTTCCTTATCCCACACTTTTCAAAACATCTCTCTCTCTCTCTCTCTCTCTCTCTCTCTCTCTCTCTCTCTCTCTCTCTCTCTCTCTCTCTCTCTCTCTCTCTCTCTGAGTTTAAAGGAAGAAAAGCTTATTTAATGATGTATTTTTACCAGGTCAAAATGGAAACAAAATGTCCCAAAATGGAAACAAAACACTTGACTAACAATCGATTTGTCTCACCTTTTCCAAATATCATTTGCATTGTAAGTTTAATTTTAGCAGCTCAGAAATATTTCTCACTAAATATATAATAAACCATTTCAGGAAATAGCAATATTAGCTCAACTTTCGTGTATTCCTCAGTAATATTTTGCCGCTTGTTAATGAGTTGTATTTCATCGCTCATTCCTTATAAGGTCTATGCGACGTTGAGAGATGTAAATGGAGTCAATGAACTTGGGAAGAAATGTACAGAAAACATAACTTGCTACTAGATATACGGTTCAAGATGCAAAATAAAAAAATGAAAACGTACCTTTCCTTACAGACAATTTGACAGAGGTTAGAAGATATTTAACAGAAATCGTGAGTCCATAAAAATCAATAGACAGTACATCGTTACCAGCAGTTACTTGGTCATTTTACAAGAATCCCCACACCATGTTTTATAGGTCCGACTGAATTCGACATGATTGTTGGGATGGTCTAATCGTATTTTACACCAGTACTAAATGTACAGATGGCTTGATTCGAGTGGCTCAGATGAATAGTTCGAATTTGTTGTATTGATAAAACAAGGAACTATTTTTATATAGATATATTTGGAACAAAAAATGTATATGGCTCAGCATATATTTGTGTATATACGAATTGGGCATAAAGATAAATACACACACTCAACAAACTTTTGCCCTTGAGGCAGTTCTTGCTCAAGAGGTTAACTCTTCGGGTGAGGTCGAGACAGGGAAGCGGGTGTATACCTATTTTAGAAGCACATAATTCGAGCTATACTCAATTATTATTGATATTATTATTATTATTATTATTATTATTATTATTATTATTATTTGTTAATGTCGATTCTGTTGTCAGTAGTAGTAGCAGTTCTTTTTATTAATTTTTGCAATTTTGTTGTCCTCGTTATTATTATTATTGTTGTTGTTGCAGTTGTTGCTGTTAGTGTTGTTGCAGTCAGTGCTATTGCAAGTAGTAGCAGACCTCGTAGTAGAGGATGTTGCTTTTTACTTAGTAGTATGATCACAAGATTTCACTACCATTATAAGAAAGAAATAAAGAAACAAGAATCCATGATTGAATTTCAATTAATATCGGAGCAAGGTGTACTGAAAAGATATAGATTTCCTGCAAAGCAGCCATAGGGTGAAAGTTAAATTAGCACAGAGACAACAAGAAGCTTGTAAAACACTGATATAGCAAATTCGTATCATAAGGGTCATCTTAGAAATTTTCAAACTGAAACTTACAACTAGTATAATATAAGAGTTGTGTGCCCTTCTTGGTCACTAAACCGCGGATTTCGGCCATGTTACTTTCAAGGAGCACAGCAGAAACTATACATTGCGATTTATTTTAACTGATAAGATAGCCTAGATTACAGTTTTGTAATTACGAATAGGATACAATATTTATTCGACTGCCACTTAAACGAGCAATTTAAATCTTTTTAGTTTTTAAAACTTCACCAGAAAATGACGAGTTAGATTCCTTTTCATTAGAGTCAGCGGTTATTCACCATATACATCTGGTCTGTAAGGGCATATGTTACTAACAATAGCCATATTTGGTTTCATTTAATTCCATACTAATCACAGTCCTCTCACATAAGCTGTCTTTTGATCTCAGCAAGTTGAACAACTGGTTAATCCAGATATTGTTTCCATGTGTGAACAGCTGTTTCTAAGCCAAATTATACAAGTTTTCTGAGCAAAGCGTCAGTCCCTTATTACACAGACATATGTAAACTGTCAGATAATAGTAACGTTAGTGCCTTACATGGTGCACAAAACCATGATCAGTTATTTTATTTAAAGGGTCAGTGACGAATTAATGTATTGCATGGATTAAAGTGAGCAGAGTACAGTAAGCATGTGTGGAACATACATTTGGAAGAGAACAACATATACATGTATTTTATTATTTTGTTGAGTAGTGCAATAAACTAAATATGTTGATACAATAATAATAATAATAATAATAATAAGTATTATAATAATAAGTATAATAATAATAAATATAATAAATATAGCGTTTAAGGCTCCGAGCCCAGCACTTAACCATAGGTCTACAAGACAGTCTATTTTCTTTCTTAGGTACTTTAAAATATCCGATCTTTAGCTAAAACAATGGTCAGTTTGAAATGGTATTCAAAACAGAAAATATTAAAATCCTAAAATTATTGATACAAATCCTTTACAAAGTTTGATACATTCAAAGAACCACGAAACCAATGTCAAAATACGAGAGTATGTAAACAACATGCTCAAAAGTTCTAAACAATCATCAAATTATGAACAAACCCTTTGTAAATGATGAAACATTCAAGGATTAGAAAAATAACATAGATTTAGAAAATGACATTTTGTAATGTCACCTCAATAATGAAATCTTGCAATAAATACAACTATGATACAATTGTTTCATAAAAACAAATAAGATTAAGGGTAAAGATCTACAGGGAATTATTATACAAGTACAAAGTCGAAGCCTATAATTTCTTAAATAAGTTCATTACATGTGATGAAACTTGTATCCACTGCTTTGAACTCGACAGTAAGAGACAAAGTAATGTATGGAAACATACACGTTCGCCATCGCCTATAACAGCATGTCCTTTTAAATCTGCTTGAAACGTTATGAACACTATGTTCTTCAAAACACCTGGAATAATTTTGAAACACATGATACCAGAGAAATATACAATGAATGGACAATAGTATGCCACAGTAATCAGATAAAATATACGTGAGTCTATTCGCAAAAATTGTTCAGACCTACGGATGGATGACTTAGTTTAGCATCAAGGTACCTCCTCTCCCCCCCCCTTCGCACACACACGCATGTTTGTGATGCAGACCTTACAAAAACTTGCCGTTGAAATCTTAAATTTTCCCACTAAAAAGCCCAGATTTAGTTCCTTGAAATTCTGAATTTTTCCAAAATTGAAATATTCCTTGTGATAAATAGTTATTTAGATTGTTTTGAGCAAATTAGTTTTTATCGTTGTACAGAGTAGTCATTTGCTAATACATGGGGTGCTTTAGAAAGCAGGAGACATCTTAATGTCGCTTGCTTGTCTACATAAAGGTGAAATATTAGACCAAAGTCTTACATTTTGTACATTTTGCCTTGAACCCATTATAAGGATACAAAACAAGTGGTTATAGGTTGAAACTCGAGACTCATTGATTAATAAAGTATAGAAAGCTGAATTACAGTTGTGGTAGAATAGATAGATAGGGGTACAGCATGTACAGAAAGACATGTGAGCAGAGAATGTGAAAATATTTCAGACTGTTCGTTTTGGGGATCTTCATAATGTTTGGGACTGAAAATTGTGTCATTATTAATATTACCCAAATACATGTAGAAATGTGTCATTCTCCCAATCATAAAATGCTGCTTGTGGCCAGCGGAGTCCTCCCTACCTTTTTTAAGAACTACTGTCAACGTTGTTCCGGACTGAAAAAAATCCATTTTATTTGCAAACAGTATGTGCAGAAAAGTTTCAATTTCTCCAAGTTTTATACAAAATCCACTTCTCCTTGCCACTAAATGGATTATTCACAAGTGTCAGTGACATTTCTTTTTCGCTACATACTTACTCCATATTTCTGTACAATGCATCAAAGTCTGTGGAGAAGAAGGTATGGATTTATTTTATTATAAGTTATTCTTTAACACACTCACTGCTAAATGTTGCAGAATACTTAATTGAAAGAAATGGGACATCACTATTACCATAATTTTTAGCCATTCTTCACAATCAAATTACCATCCTCCACACACCTGTATTGAATTGTGCATTACCAGTAGCCCTTAAAACAAACGTTTTAACATCAGTTACCTTCTCAAATACAAATAAACAACATTAGTATCTGGCCAAAGATTAAACAAAGTGAAGAGAGAAAGAACTAGCAAGAGGTAAATAGACCTTTAAATCACGTGTTAATATTCACTAACGGTTGAGTTTGACTGAGTTTTCCACAATATATATTACGGTACATTTGCATGTATGTTACACAGCATACCCTGCATTATTATAGGTACCTTAGTCAGTCAGTCATGAGCTCGAAAAGTACTTTTGATGCTATACTTGAGTACAAGCTGGCATCCATATTTGATTGAATCATCACGGGGTGCCATGAGTGACAGGGGCTCATACCACTCTCGATTTTGCCTCTGAAGGGAAATATTTCAGGCTAAAAGGCTAAATGTGTGCATAAGACATTATTTAAAGCTTGATGACATTATTGGCATATCAATTACTGATTAAGACTCAATTATGGTGAACAGAAGGCGATATAAGGATTAGATGCTATTGATAATTATGGAAATATATGCATTTAAGAAATGTGCATCCTTAATATATTCCCAAGTTGCAATATTAAAATTCAAACTCATAGATGTTAGCTTTAAAACCGAACCCCATCTTTATTTACTAACATCTTCAAATTTGTTATGCTACTTTTTCCAGTTAAAGTGAAAAACTATTAAAAGTATTGTAGTACAGACATTTAACTCTTCTATCAGAAAATATTTACATCTCATCTGCACGTAAAATTACTCATTGCCTGCATCATCATGCAAATAATATAAATTGTCGTTAAATCAGTGATAGCGTGTATACATAGTAAAATAGGTTTTGAGCCGACAACATCACGTTTGCACCCATTATTATGCACAAGATCATATTTAAACAACAATTATTGGTGGATTCACTTGCGGAAAGATTCGCTCAGGTTATAAATAAAAAGCAAAGGCTTTTTTCAAAAGGCATCGTCAGATCAGCCCTTGATCATATGTTTTTGTTGCCATTTTGGCATGCTGGAATCGGGCATTTCCATTTCACTGTGAAAAGCTGCGTGAATGGTAACTTAGGCCGAAATTATTTCTAGAGCTTTACTACATTCTTTTTTACAGACAGGTGAATTATGTTTAAAAAAAAACAACAAGAACAACTTTTAGTCTTATCCAAAGCATGTCCAATTATTTAGTACTAGCTTTTCACGACTGTGCCTTCTCTGGTGATGATACTGGCCGTACGTCAATGCCAGCCAATATCAAGTCCTTACTGTAAAGGTGACTTACACATGCAATGCAAGAGTATTTCTGGTACATTGCGGAAAGTTTAATGCGTTTCCTACTGCACTGAAGTGTGTGTAACAGATCCTTTCAGGCGGACAACTTTCTATGGAATTATATACAAACGAAATACAAAATATTTTCTTTTAAATCATGGAAGTTAATGAACTTTTCTTCCGTCGCTTTTTTCACGGCATAGGAAAAGATTGTATTAAATAACTTCAGTCTATATCGTGCAACCTCTATCCAGATCTCCTCAAATTATATGAATTGTTTGCAGACATGTGGTTGTAAAAGTTATTATGAATCCTCTGGGCGAAATTGCGTCACCTCTAATACTACAGTAAACGACAATATGAATGACTGCAACTACTTTCGATGTCACATCAAAAGTAACAGTAATAGGTTGTTTCTAATATTAGAAAGATAGCTACAATCAACTGTGCAGTTACGTATGTCTTCTGCGTGAGATACCGTAGGAAGGCACCACTCGGATCGATTAAACCTGGTATATCCTTCTTTCATCTAGCTATATATTCTCACACTCGCTGCCAGCAACCAAATTCTTCTTGTTTAATTTCTCCAAACATAATTAACAAACAAACAAATCATTTAGATATGGATATTAATATTCGCATTTTGTCCATATAATGAGTCATTATTATTGACCGTAAGGAAGCAAGGGTGACAAACCATGTTCCAGTTGTCTCAATGCGTATGTATGATTGAATGCATGGATTATGTATGTATGTGTATGTGTGTGTGTAACTGTACTTTGACAGGCAATACAAAATGTAATAAGGCCCAGCGCACATATTTTATACTTAGTATGCCATGCTCTCAGTGTTATATTTCTGTGATGCATATAAATAGTTCTATCATACCAGGCTGCATAATGACAAGATGATATAATACTGGGTTGATCTGACAGTGTCCTGTGGGAAAGACTCTGCATGTGTCTGCCAGTATTGTCTCCCTTTGCTCACAATGTAAACTCAGAAGTGATACAAATAGAGCAGAGCGTTTCTATACACAGCCTGATGTGCTTTTAAATAACACTATTAATCATGTTATGAAGCATACCAGGATGTATTTTACTTATATCCGAATATTACGTTTTATGCGAGACACATGTCTGCACTGCAGTAATTATAGTACTTTGATATTTATAGTTTTCCTTTAAAAAATATCCCTTAAAACTGAACAAAACAGTAAATATATTATTTTCCATGTGCTAAAATAAATGGACAGGGTCTAAATGGAAATATTACGAACATGAGAATTATTAGGACGCAAATGCCTCGAACTGAAAATGCTATATATTTTTTAGCAAATAAATACCTTATATATTGTAAATTTGCAACCCGCTGTCTTCAGTTAGCACCACGTATATTATGTCAATAATTAGCGGTATAAATATTGTTAAGGACATTTGGGGCTAATTTTACCCACTTCATGGCAATATTGTACTTATTAGGTTATGCATAACTTATACAATGTTGATAATACAAACTGAACAGTAGGCTTTGCACATATTTGACTCTCAATCTTACTTCTTGCCCTTAAAGTGCTTGATCAAGCGCGACACCCATTTAAGTAATCAAAGTACCGTTTTTGCGGATTCGATCAAGAATGACTGGTAGCCTTTATTCAAAAACACTATCAACAGTTTTCTCCTGCGCTTTCAAAATCATCATTTTCGATGAAATAGACGTTCTTAAACTATATCTATTAAGTATATTTGTAACTAAACAATCTGACCTTGTTGTTATATTAACTACCCGTAGGGAACTTGTATATGTTGATACGCAATATATATAAACAAAAATATAGTTACAAAACTAACATTAGACATAGATCACTCACCGCAGCCCTGGAGTGACGAAACTGAATTGGATAAAAAAGATAGTTACACTAAATTTGGATAGAATAAAATATCAATATGCTGATATAATGTATAAATTAGCCCTTAGAAGTTTTAAATATATGTAATTTTTGAGAGATAGTAGTAATGATGTTTTTAATGGTTTGTTCTTAATCGTATTGAGAACGAATTAGCTGCACTTGAATTTACAATGAAACCAGTCTTAGCTGACGATCCATACAAAGTAAACCAGTTAATAACGACATGATTTTAAAATACATTTTAAAGTCAACAGAACAATAATAATACCTACACAAAGATCTTTATGTACGCAATGAAAACATTGAATCAAAATTCGACATAGTCCTTCAAGAAAAAAAAATATATATATATAAAAAAAAATATATATATATATATATATGTATATATATATATATAGAGAGAGAGAGAATGTACGCTGTATTTCTTACACGAGTTATTGAGGCTTATCGAGTGAACTTTTAATAAAAGATTTATCCAACAGGTGGTATATCGAAGCTACAGCGAACTCACTATACATATATTTTATTTACACCACATACAAGTACACATACTTACATATCCTATGGAGTTAGAATAGACTACAGGAAGCTAACTCTTCACATCCCTGTTGAGTGTATCTGCTACAAAATTTACTTCTGCAGCTACTTGCATTGATATTGACTAAATAAATTAGAATGTTTGAGCTTCAAACGCAAAAATCTGGTTTAAATACAGCACATATACTCCACGGCCAGCGTTTCTAATTGTAAATGTGCGGCTAATTTATATCATCGATAAAGAGTAGTACGTCGAGCCGAGTGGCAGATGATGCCAATGGAACTGACAAACAGGGGGTAATTTAAACAGTAAAAGTTATTTATAAGTTATCAGTTCATTACTATGCTTGACGTATCTTTGTTAATAATCATAATATTTGCTTTTAATCATGCAATCTCTCTCTGTCTCGGTTAATTGATTTTTTTATTATTATTTTTTTTTGTTTTGTATTGTTTTTTTGTTTTGTTTTTTTTTTTGTTGTTTTTTTTTGTGTGATTGTTTTTTGGTTGGTTTTTTGTTTTGTTTTTTTTGTTGCGGTGTTTTTTGTCGGGGTTTTTTTTTGTCAGTTTCACTATCATACAGAATGAGACAGCGGGAGTGAAAGAGAGAAATGACTTTTGTTTTTTTCAAAAGTTTGTTATAGGTTAAATAGAAAATGATACATCAAAACTATATTACCGAACTGATATAAATATGTGTACCACATAGCCAAGGAATTTACAGTATTACCCTTCTATCGCCAGGCCTTTGCAACTTTGCATCATTGTACTCGTGTAACAATGCAGGCAAATCTCATGAAAAGTGTACACCTACCTTTATAAAGACTCGGGTTGATGTAGATTACTTGGTGTGCATTCAATTTTAAGATTTTCATCCAACATACATTCTCTTTTCTCACTCTACAGATTTACACTTTTTGTCTTAAATAAAAGCAAGAGAGAGAGAGAGAGAGCAGATGGGATCTCGATGAAATTGTGTGCTTTATTTATTTACAAAATATAGGACTACTGTTGAAACAATATTTTTTAATATATGTGTGTTTATACGTTCGGGCGAATCACAATTTGATATACCTCGGGTATTGTCATATCAGATTGAATTGCTTTATACCAACACTTCGAAAGTCATGTTATTTTCATGCATGTGATATATATATATATATATATATATATATATATATATATATATATATATATATATATATATATATATATATACTGTTGTTTGAGTTTAAGACATTACCATAAAATTATGGCTATGTAAGTGTATTCACTGCCTGATTGCATTATAAATTTGCAGCCTGTTTGTAATTAGACAATGTGGTCTTTCCGGCATACTTTTGATATTGTAGCATTGTTATATAATGTATGTCGCTTGAAAAGAAAACATAATATCTTCAAAAATATTAACTTTGAATTACTGAGCAGCAATGGTAATTTAGTATCCAATTAAATCAATTCAACATCGACAATACGCGTGATATCAAAGTGCCTGTCTACTTTTTCTGTACAATTTTCTTTTCTGCCATTACTACTTTAAGTTCCTTACATGTTTCTTTCCTTGTGCAGCATTGGTGATGAAATCCATTAAATTAGTTATAAATACAGATCTATCCAGCATTGTTGATGAAATCCAGTGCATTAGTTATAAGTACAGATCTACACAGCATTGTTAAATAAATTCATGCATTAGTTATAAATAAAGATCTACTCAGCATTGTTGATGAAATCCAGTGCATTAGTTATAAATACAGATCTACACAGCATTGTTGATGAAATCCAGTGGATTAGTTATAAATACAGATCTACCAAGACTATCCTGTGCTGCATATTCTATAATTAGTAGTATTTGAATGACATAACATGGATTTGTTGAGCAAGTCACCGTTCAAAACACCATCCAAATCACACGTTTTCTTTGTCCTTCTATATAGAAATCCCAGATTGTAATCTCAATAGATATATTATTTTCTGCTTAGGCTTTGTTTTTTTTTAGTGCAAGTAACAGTCATCATTGTTTAGCAAACATCCAGCAATAATCACAGAAAAAAAATCATTTTCTTTGAAACGAAAACAGGGAGCAATAACAGCTGATTGTCGCAATCAGTGATGTGATCGTTTTTCATCTTTAATATCTTGACAATAAGTGATTATTCTAACCTAAACGTCTCACTCTCGCGTCACTGACCACCTGTCTAACAGTTTTCTCCATAATAGTATGGCAACATGCCAAGGTACAGCATTGCTCCGGCTATTCCTCTGCATTGAAAGGGCAAACTTATTCATTGCCATTTCTGTATTTCCTTTCAGCAGGTAGCAGTCACCAAGGAGATTTAATGAGGTTGTCATTGACACAAAAACTACCCGTTCCAATTAAATTATATATTTCCATATCTTTCCTTAATTCTTTTCTTAAAGTATGTATTCATGATTTTCACATCGAATGTGGCATTGCTAGGACAAAACAGAAGTTGACGAGTATTGGCTTGAAAGCACATTACAAAACATTAGACAACAAGCAGATTTACTGATAATGCTGATATAAATGTCTTTAAACTACAATATTTACTTTTAAACAATATATTTTTTTAAAGAATCTTTGATTAGTAACATTTTACTTTAAAGAAACAGTTTCAAGTTTTTAAGCCACTGCATAGTTTCGTAGTCAGTCTAGATCCCGAAAAAGCATACCATTGCACTACAATCCTAGGGATGTTTTACAGAAACTGTCAGATATATTTAACAAAGACATGTAAAAACACTGAATCCTGTCATAATAAGAGGTCGTACAGCAAATAAAAAAATCGCAAGTTGAATTATGTACGACATTCACATTATAATGGTCGTCAGCTGTTCAGTAAGCTTAGTGGGTAGGTATGGGGAAAAGTTGAGTTTCTAATCGTTTCGATTAAACGATGCAGTTTTGGTTATTGTAAACCGTATTTACATTTAGACATTTTGGTAAAAGTTGCAGCCTTAAGTGTATCTCAGTTACCTATTGCAGAACCGCAGCAGAACGGTCTAAAAGCATATCGACATCTTTGATAGGATAGCGGACGCTCATAATGGGGTAGCAAGCCAGATATCCATAAAGTCTCTGAGGAGAAAACTTAGAAGAATACGGTGTATTTACATGCTTATGTAAACTTTTTTCATATTTCTTATCTGTTACATTTGCTTTATCAAAGATACACTGATGCGAGAAAAATTTATCTTTCTTGAATTTCGGTTTTTACTGTTGCCATCAAGACCGTTAAAATTGTGCTTATCGCTAATCAAAAATCGTCATTATTTGAAAGTGAAACAAATGGAGGGAAATTGCAGTTTTTGTTATTGATTTAAGCATTTTTGCTGCAGAAAGAGATGCATGTGCTTAGTGGTGGTGTGATCGTCTTTTTAAATCTATTTTTATTTGTTTTTCCGATCGGACAGAAGAAAAAAGAAGAGAGCGACGATTACATCAATAACTATCAGAATTTCGTTCTGTGTATTTTCCATACCTATTTTCTTATATACATTACAAATAACGTCTCCGTTTCTATGACTGCAATAAAATGGACATACGATAAGAGTCTTCTTAGTTGCTTGTTTTTACATGTATGTTTGATCTTATACAAGATTGTAGCCTCCATTTTTATTTCTCTAAGCTGGCTTCATCTTGCATTTAAACAGTGGCTGAAATTAAAACCGATAAAAAGTATTACCTTTTTATGTGTGATAAATGTAAATACTCGGAAATCTCGATTTATTTTGTTGTCAACTTCCTTTTCCTAACTTCCTTCTCGTGCTTGAGTCACTGTATATACTCGCGCATAATTCGGATCCGAATGCAAACAACATAAACCCTGATCTGCCGTCACATAATGCGCCGGCAGATCAGGGTCTATGTTGTTTGTTCTACTGTTTAGTCCTTACAAACTGCAAAAACCCAGATCTGACGGTGCATTATTCGACGGCAGATCTGGGTCTATGCAGTTTGCAGTTTGTATCGGTTTATACACGAGTACAGACGGTACATAAAAAGTATTCGTGTCAAGAGAGATGATTAACCTAGCTTGCATGACAGATTTAATTCGGCATCCGCCCTGAAATGTATTACCTTGGCCACCTGCATGTAGGGTATAGAGAACGTGAGGTAACTCCAAGGACTGTCTACAGAATTCTAGGTAGCATTATTAAAGGCGGTATTGCTATTACAACGAAATTTCATCAAATAGCTTCGGCATGTGAGGATCTATTTTATTTTATTCATCCGTGATTCCATTCATCTGTCCATACATCCACACATCCATACATACAAATTAAATGGATCGATGTATTGTTAGATAGGTACATATCAATAGATATACAAGAATCCACGTGAATATTTATTTGGTTATATTTGATTATGCAACTGTGTCCATTTCCATTAGAATTTTCTCTAAATTTTATCTAATATTTCCTTGTTTTGGCCCATTGAGGAAATGGAACTAGTTCCTTATTCATTGTTTGATTTCAACCAGAAACAGAAAATATATCCTTTGTCCGTATTCGATGTAAATATACAAAGATAAAAATATTTTCAACTATAGTTTCTCTGCTCTAAAAAAGACAAACATAAAGTATTTCTTTATTCGGATCCAAGCTGAAGAAATGCTTCCTTATCATGTTTCAATCAGAAAAATAAAATATTTCCTTATTTATTTTTCGTTATCAATAAAATAGGGATAACTAAACGCAAGTCCTTTTTACTAGTGCCAATAAGGGAAAAATAATATTTCCTTATTGGGACCAATATGTTTTAAGAGTAGACGTACATGGACACTACTTTTTTGGTATTTTTAAGCAATTCGCTGATAATGCACATGTAATTTTCAAACCTTTTGAAAAACTAAAAACAAGTAAAGAACCATTATAACACTAATTCAATCACTTCAGTATGCGCATTTATTGAGTGAATGATTTATAGGAAAACATGAGTTAATGCAATTTTGCACACGTATGGCCTTGCTATCATTCATTAGATTGTGTGATAGGTTAACGGAAGAGAAAAATGTATAACAACTAGGGTTTCGCACAAAATAATATCATTCTCCGAAGCCAAATTATTATTGTTATTATTAATATTAGTAGTATTAGTAGTAGTAGTAATATATAGCTATTAATAACTTACCTTCATAATTAATTTTCCCATTTCCATTAATGTCTTATTGCTTGAATATATACTCTATGTAGGCAGGTTTGTACTTGATGCTTAAATAAGAAATTTACAGATGTATGGAAAGATTTCAAATGCCTGAATTGAAAATAATGTAAATGCTAAACCTCTTGGCTAGCAAGTATCAACAATACAATTTGCTCAAATTCCTAATGTTCAAGACTTTTAGAAAATGGGAAATATTAGGTACATAAGAAGACCTTTAGAAAATGGCAAATATTAGGTATATGATCAGACCTTTAGAAAATAGCAACTATTAGGTACATAAGGAGACCTTCAGGAAATGGCAACTATTAGATACATAAGGAGACACATAAAAGCAATTATTGATAAACTTTTAATTCGTTAGCTTGAAGCATGGTGTCTACATCGAGTTCCATAAGAATCAGCAGATGTTGTGACAATCTAAAGTCCAGGTAAGTAAAATATGGATAACATAGGTGATTGGATATATGTGAATGTTTAACTGCCTAACTACAGCTATTGATAACTATGATAAATCAAACAACGTTTTCGAATACGACGGCAAACGTAACCATACACTGTCATCATCCACTAAGACAACAACAATTCTAATAAATATGACTGTGTGAGTAGAGCGTAATTCAATGTCTAATTCTGCTATAAGCACAACAACTTTGATAAGTAATGTCTGGGCCCTGCTTAAACTCAATAATACGAAAGCAAAGTTGTCTCTAAGGCGATGGGTACAAAATGAGAATAAAAAAGTATACGCCATTACCATATATGATCTTTTCAGATTGAATGTAACCACCTTTGTTAAACATAAAATTGACAGATCCAGGTAACTGCCACCACTCATCTGCATAGTACAGGGTATTTCAGAGAGAAAGCGCGATTACAAAGTCCACGACTGTCACGGAATTGTGTATGATTTATATCAATATGCATATGTGATCGGAAATGTACTCGGGTTTCGTTGCCGCGTATTGCGTTACCCGAGGGTGGTTTATTTTTTTCGGCTCTAGTTATTTCAAAATACTGAGCGCGAAATACTGTGCATATTGCCTGCAGTGCAAAACCCAAGTACCTAGCTGCGCATATTCATCACAGCTAGGGTACTTATAGAGCAAATTCTCTATGTACAAATTACATTACTACGTGTCTAGTCACGAAGCTTACAACTTTACGGGACTAATCTTTAGCTGCAGATCTGCTTTTGTGTATGGTTTGATGATGTGGAGGTGCAGAACTCTGTGGAGTTTCTGATGTACGATGTGTCTGGTGACGTTGGCTCCGAAGACAGTACTGGTGTTCTCGATGTGAGGGACCAAGGCTTCGCGACCATCGGGTCTGTGTTGAATGAGAAGGCTCTCGAGGGATCCTTCAACAGACTGGGAGGGGAGGACCATGCATGGTGGCTCCTTGACCATTGACTAAAGCGGTTGGAACCGGAAATACATATTGGTCGTCAACTGGACGCTGTGATATATATATATATATATATATATATATATATATATATATATATATATGTGTGTGTATATATATATATATATATATATATATGTGTGTGTGTGTGTTTTCATGTTTTCATTGTTATGTCATTATTGCTATCTGAGCATAATTCCATGCATACATATTTCAATATCACTAAATGAGTGGTAAATTAATGAGTTGATAGGTTAATGAATTGATAAGTGCACAACATTTACGTCCTACTAGCTATAATTAATTAGCATTGCTAAATTATTATTATTATTATTATTAGTATTATTATTATTATTATTATTATTATTATTATTATTATTATTATAGTAGTAGTGTTTGTTTGTTTCTTTTTTTAATTTTTGCACGTTTGTCGTCGTCATTATTATTATTATTATTGTTGCAGTTGTTGATGTTATTGTTGTTACGGTCCATGCTATTACCAGTAGTTGAAGACCGTATATTTGTGGATGTTGCTTTGTTGTTGTGTACTTAGTAATGTGATCACAAGTTTTCACCACCATTATAAGAAGGAAATAAAGAAGCATGAATCCATGTTTTAATTTCAAATAATATCGTAACAAGGTGAACTGAAAAACTATATATATTCAACAAAGCAGCAATAAGGTGAAAGTTAAATTAGCTCCGAGACAACGAGAAGCATGTAAAACACTGGTAGAACAAATTCGTATCATAGTTTTCTAACTGAAACTTACAACTAGAATAGTAAAAGATTTACGTGCCTTTTTTGGTCACTACACCACGTATTTTGGCCATATGACTTCCAAGGAGCACAGCAGAAACTATTCATTGTAATTTATTTTAACTGATAAGATAGCCTAGATTACAATTTTGTAATTACAAATAGGAAAACATATTTAATCAACTGCCACTTGAACAAGCAATTTAATTCTTTTTAGTTTCTCAAACTTCACAAGAAAATGACGAGTTGCAGGCCTTTTAATTTGGGTCAGCGGTTATTCAGTATATACATATTGTCTGTAAGGGCATATGTTACTAAAAATAGCCATATTTGGCGTCTTATCATTCCATATTCATCACAGTACTCTCACATAAGCCGACTGTCTTTTGATCCCGGCGAGTTAAGCAACTGGTTAATCCAGATAGTGTTTCCATGCTGTTTCTAAGCCCAATTATACAAGTTTGCTGAGCAAAGCGTCAGTCAATTGTTACACAGTTATATGTAAACTGTCACTTAATAGTAACGTTAATGCTTTTACATGGTGCACAAAACCATGATTAGTGATTTTTCTAAAGGGTCTGTGTTGATTTAATTTATAGGATGGATTAAAGTGAGCAGAATACAGTAATCTTGTGTGGAACATAGATTTGGTAGAGAACAACATATACATGTATTTTATTATTTTGTTAAATAGTGCACTAAACTAAATCTGCTGACAAAATAATAATAATAATAATAATAATAATAATAATAATAATAATAATAACTATAAGTATAAATATAATAAGTACAATAATAATAAGAATAATAAATATAATAGTAATCGGTGCATGATATTTATATCAAAAACCAAGTTGAAAATTGAATCTGCATATAAAGGAAACCTGTGCACAAAGGCGATACATACTTGTGGTTGTAAATTCATTCTGAAGTGCTGCATAAACAAGTACCCTCGTATCTTCTCACTATCCACTTCAGGGAACATCACGAACGCGCTGTCCGTTCTACTGCAAACAAAGTATGAACCACACACTCATACCCTACACGAGAACAGAACCTGAACAGTACTTAAATTTAAACAATACGATCTTTTTAGGATTAGGCTTTCGCCGGCGCACAAGAAGGTAAAATAAAAAAATGATCCAATCTTAAATTCAAATTACTAATCTAGCGCTCTTTTATTAGCCCTCTATACTGTACACCACCCATTATATGTGTACAGGAGCTCTGGGACAAATACCTTACTTCGGAAACAAACACATATATTATGGGTATATTTGAACAATTATTATTCCATTAAACTAAGATGAACAAATGCTCTAATTGTTGTACTAAAAAAATCGCAACTGATTCATTCAAATGCTAGCTATCACATTACGTATATACAATGTACACAACACTATATCTCTCTTTCTCTCTCTCTCTCTCTCTCTCTCTCTCTCTCTCTCTCTCTCTCTCTCTCTCTCTCGCTCTCTGTACGAGAAAATTGGCCACAAACGGTCTAGAGCGCTAGAAGGTTCTTAGAAAAATCCAGAAGTCTTGTGAATTTATACATTGCATGGAGAGGCTGTTAATATACAGATTAAACAGACAATGGCATTATTCTTGGCGGAGGAAACATTCTTAGCTGATAAACTTAAGTCAGTTGCAGAGATATACTAAAGCACAAACAGACTTACATTTTTGTTCTGCCAGCACATTGATAGCTGATAAAATGAAATGCAGCACTGTCTAAAACAGAGTGTACAGGTATGCAGAGGAACCCAGTACGACTGAAGCAGCCTAGGCCAGAGAGAAAGACGCTATGAAGGTACTATTCCCATGAATGACTTGCATAAATAGCCGCGTGCGACAAGCAGCAACACAAATACTCCTGAGGACAAATTTATATCCTGTAGGAGAGAAAAAAATCCCGAATGTGTCCATCCCCCCTCACCCGCACACACAATGTTCACAAAAAGAACGTTCGCATGGTAGCAGGCCGGATGAGGTAAACACGTCCAGACAAATAGGGTACCCCCAGTTGTCACTTGATGATGAATCACCACTTGTAGTAGCTATGGAAACGAAAACAATTGTCACCTGTAATCAATATTATCGAATTTAAGATGTTTACAAGGAACATTTATTCATAATCTGACAGAGACTGGCTTCTCAAACCACCTTCATGTTAATTGAAGATAATACTGTTAAAAATCTTCCAAATTGATAAGAGTTTACCAAAGCACCGACCCGGGCGTGTAGAGTAAAGTTTGTGCCGTACAACAACATATTCAGAGGGTTCCCAGAAACAAGTAAAAATATCAAGACACATATTATCTGTCTCTCTTTCCCTCTTTCTCAATCTATATATGATAATGGTAATGCTGTAACTCTAGAGACATAACTTTAAATAAAATAGGCCATCACACTTGATAGACTACATTTATGCATGCAAATGTTTATATTACAGCTCTTATCCTCTTGCATGCATTCCAGCAAGTAATTTTATATTGGAAATCTTCGATGATAATACAGTTTCATTTTATATTACATTTACTAGATGTATAAGCAGAATGCTGGAATTAGTACTTTTTGTTACGTTTTATTATTATTTTGGTGTATTATTTTATTTCAATATTATGTGAATAACTCAAACGATTCAATGCCCGTTATTGTCAAATGAATTCAGAATTTGTATATATTTTGCCTATTTATATCATTGCTGACTTGTTATCGATTCTTATCTGGTTTACATTCGGAAGTACTTTTCTAAAGATGATAGGTTTGACGTTAGCTCTATTTATTATAGATGTAAGTAGGTACGTTCTTTATGTATGCATGTATTGGAGCTTATCGAGGAGAAATCGACTTTTAAAAAATGCCGGCCCCCTCCAGGCAAAAAATACAATTACATGGCTGGTCATAGCATAGAAAAGGAAACAACAAGAACCAATAAAAAGAACACTGAAGAGTTAGAAATTTAGTAAAACTATCAACACGAAATTTTAATTGGAAAGAAATTCAATGTACATGATTGCGGTTCTAAGTCCCTTTCTTCTTTCTTTTCTCACAGTTCCCGAGGAGAATAAATCTTACTTAATATATAAACATTGCAAATTGAATTATGAGGAATTTAAATTATACAAGTTGCATAGAAGGGGACAATGTTCGGTTTTCATTTATACTTTATTTTAAAAAAATACCTTAAAAGTCTAGAAAACTAAGTGATAATGTTACCACAATATTCATTAGATGCCAACTATTCAGATAACATTGATCGGTAAAATTTTACCGACTTTTATGAAATATATTTGCATTGCATCTTTGAACATGCACTAACAAAAATAACTAGAGGATTTGTTTTTGTTTTAACCTTGAGAATGGGAAAGTGTTTGAAGCAAACTAACAAATAACAGGCGCATCGAAAGAGTTTTTCATTTTGAGTTCAATATTGTTTTCGGAATATAGAAGTTTTCTTCTGAGAAAATGCGTTATCATGAATTGTGTATTTCAATGAGTGGTTGGTTATTTGGTTTCTAAATGCACTTTCAACACATTATTGGCTATATCATGCTGAAGAAATAGGAGCTAGTTGTCTTTCCCAAGGACACACCGAGGCACTTGTCCTTGTCTGGTCTGGGCAGGTATTGAACCCACAACTTTTAGATTACAAGTCCGATGCTATACCTGAGGTGTAAACAAACGTTACATTTTTACGGAGTGGCAAAATATTATTTTTTGTAGCACAAGATGAAATATATTTGTATTAACACGTGGAAATAAACTTTCATTTTCATTCTATACCTGTCTTTCTGCTGAATGGACGCATATAGGATTAAACTCACCCTTCAACCTTACCACTTTCGCAAGTTCTCCTCATCTTGAATCTCATTAAAGGTTAATCATATAAATAATGATCTGGCAATTTAAGAGAACGGTCGGTTTAGGATATTATATGATGTTAAACAAATTACATTTCTGACATATTATAAAATACTTGCCCATATCCAATCACAACATTAAGCAAGATAAAACCTTATGACATTAATAGTGGTATAGTGTTACTACTACTACTACTACTTCTAGTAGTAGAAGCAGTAGTAGTAGAAGTTGCTACTTGTAGTAGAGGCAGTACTTTTTTTGTTGCTATTATTGCTATTGCTAACTCTGATTGTATGTAGAGGCAATGCAAAGGAAAATGTTCTTCAGTGTTATGGTAATTGATGAATGCTTTCCTTTATGGAAATACCACTGTTTCCGCATACCTTTAACACTTGCATTGTCTATGTTTCCACGACTACAATCTTATTTAGCAGCGAAAGCTACCCCAGTCATGATGACTACAATTTTTGTCATTGCTTACAAGTTTCATTTATATTAATAATTATCATGATCATCAGTAATGGCAGTAACAGCAACTGAGATAATAGTAGCAGTAGCAGTAGCTCCAGAAGAATCAGCAGTAATAGTAATAGCAGTAGAAATAGTAGCTGTAGAAGAATCAGCAGTAGTAGTAATAGCAGTAGAAATAGTAGCTGTAGAAGAAATAGCAGTAGTAGTAATAGCAGTAGAAATAGTAGCTGTAGAAGAAATAGCAGTAGTAGTAATAGCAGTAGAAATAGTAGCTGTAGAAGAAATAGCAGTAATAGTAATAGCAGTAGAAATAGTAGCTGTAGAAGAAATAGCAGTAGTAGTAATAGCAGTAGAAATAGTAGCTGTAGAAGAAATAGCAGTAGTAGTGATAGCAAACTAGTAGTATTGTGCGTAGTAATATTATTTGCAGCCTCATCAGTAGTAGCAGTAGTAATAATAGTAATGGTGGTGGTGGTGGAAGTTATTTGGGATATCACTGTTCCTGACAAGATGTACAATATCAACTACCTGGGATATCACTGTACCTGACAAGATATACAATATCAATTACCTGGTATATCACTATACCTGAAAAGATATTAAATATCACCTACCTGAGATAAACTGGAAGGTAAGAACTCGTACAAGTTAAGATGCTTTATTATTGCGCATCTATTTGTTTTAGGTGCGAGAAATATTGAGATACCTTGAATAAGGTGTGTATGTCTGGGATGTCTTAATTTACTCCTCTATACATTGTCAATTAAACTGCCATAAGCAAGTATCATGGGTTGATAATTTGTAACATTTTTATTAGCAAATATAATTGTTAAATTAACGTAAGATATTAACTATATCAAAATATTAATATTCTTACATAATATAAAAATCTCAATGAATATAAACGAGAAACTACCATGTTTAGTCTGAATACAATGTTTACTATATTCATATGCTGAGAAGGGTTTCTGAAAATAGTTGTTTAAGTTTATAAAAATCCGATTGACATAAAATGAGAGAGAAAGTCATGATAGAACAAGGCAAAAGACCCTTGGTCAATCCATCTTGGATATTCATGTTGCAGAAAAAAAGGAGTGGTACAAATTTGAATGCTATTCAAAATGTGCGAGGCAATAAATGTTTCTCAAAACAATCGATTTACATGAGAGAAAACTGTTCAGCATTGTTTAAGACGTATATAACATTACGAGATCAAAGTAGTCCAGGCTAAAATAGCTATGAATTTCACACACACAAACATACACACACACACACGCACATTTATGTGACACTTAAAATAATTTTTCCCAACAAATTCGTATTGCATTTGAATTTATTACTTTGCATGGCATTAATTGTTGAGTTTGGAAAACACAAATGCATACTCGATATAAAAAGTGCATGTTCGATTTATTTAAAGCGATTTTTTATTACGTCTGAATGATTTGTACGCCGTTTTAAATAATATCTGACCTATTATATTTCTCCATAACGAATAATAAATAATATCCGACCTATCTCTATCCAAGGAATCCATCATTTTATCCTAGACGTCATCCCTGGCATCAATCAATTGGAAGTTGGCCATCCTGGCATAAACCAATCAGAAGTTGACCTTCCTGACATTAACCAATCAGAAGTTGATATTAGTTCGTTCGAAGAGGTTTACTCGGTATTATTCCTGCAGTTCCACCAACTTTAATGACAAATAGAATTTCGAAAAAATGGTACTTTCATTTTGGGAGAAATGTGTTCCTTGAAAGGCAATATTACATTCGTTTGTCTGATTTTAGGAGCTTTAGTTCATTTTGTTCAGATTTACTGAGTTGAATAAGACTGTGGATTAGTTCCGAGTCAACCGAATGTCTTCACCTACCGGAAATAACACTTCATGTTGCCCGTATGGTATACTTATGGATTCTCTTATGCATAGATAGCACTAAACAATTTCTTACTAGTGATTATGGGGTAAATTTTTTATTAAAGAGATATCCATACTTAGTCTCTAGCTTTCTCCCTCGTTATTTACAATGGTGTCAAGAATTCATGGCTTCGTATTGTATGCACAATGGGGCGATACTAGTCCAGAAATACTTTGTGTTAGCCAGATTCGAGATTACGTGCAAAAACGGCTGTCCATTTTATCTTATTTCTGGCTTTATATGTATGCGGAATTTTTGTAATGAAAATTATTTTGTCGGAAATCGGTTTGTTAAAGTAACATATGGGACGCAATTACTACCGCCTTATATATGAAATATCTCCTATTTTGCTCAGTGTAGGTGTTTTATGTGGTTGAAAATCGTGGATTTTAGAAATATGTATACGTTTTTCATATTGAACAAATCTTTCCTCTATGGAGGATTCGACCCATAAAACTTGAAGATTTTATTAGCATTTTCAAATAGATTTCATGAATATGAAGACACACAGGCTAAATGAGACACGATCTCAAAGTTATGTATCTTAGTTCCAGAAGCAATTAAAGGAATTCACTTTGCAGACGATTAACACGTATGCAACACATGAAATTATGAATTCACCTTACCCTTTAACTTAAGGTAATACAGAACACTCGAACACATAACTATTAACATTTATGATTGAAAACCAAAGAAGAAAGTAGTTCACATATAAACTAATCCTATTAATATAGTACTTTATATATAGTGACATGGTCAATAATGCATTTTTAGGTACAAAAATATACATAATTTATTTACATGTGGAAAATATACATCGGCATAGTTTAACGATTTATGTGACTGGTTTAAATATGCAAGAGTACATATAGGTTACTACATTGTATATGGGAAGATATGAAATATTGTTAAAACGATGCTTCATGACGTTAGAAGTACAATATCGCTTAAGAAAAAAAGAGTTAATAGTTCAACATTCAGTGGTGGCGCGTGTGGGGTCGTGAGGGGTGAATTGCCCCCAGCGCGCCAAGTGAGGGGGGTATTTGGAAGCTTTTTTGCAGCTGTAGCCGGGGTATAGATGGGGGCGGGGGTGGATGTTCTCAACTGACATAAAAACTGTTCTCTGTGGCAAAGTATGGGCGCTACCAGAGAACATTGCCCCCTTGCGCCTCAGTAGGGGCGCCACTAAAGACCATTGCCCCCGGGCGCCTCGAACCATCGCGCCGCCGGTGTTCCCATTCAAACGAAATAAGGTATTTATTATATACTCATTTCGTTTCTGGGAGTGATTCTAAATATGAGCCCGTTTATGTCCCAATATCATACAAGAAGGAAAAGAGGTATTTATATTTCATGATAGATGCCTTCTAGTGAGATCCAGTAGAGATATTGTGCCATGTAAAAGTAAAGTTCGATAATGTAAAAATGATGAAATTCACAACAATTTTAGGATCAACCCGTTTTGAATCCACATACAACGCATGGTGAAAAAGGCAGATTTATCTTTCACAACGCTTGTCGCCAACAGTAAAGCTCTTTATGCCATAATATTCCAATGTCATCACTGACTCGCTAGGGGACTGATTTAAAAGTGCAACATTCAAAACAAGAATTATTTTTATACACACGTGTCGTTCAGTATGAAGGTGTGCAGTATTGAGAAATACTACACTATTCCGACAATGTAAAATTAATGGAGACAAAATTGAGTATATAAGAAGGAAAAAATTGCAGAGGTCCAACAAGGTTAAATTAAGACAGAACAAAAAAATGAGCATATAATAATAGCTGATTTTTAAGTACCGATGAGGACAGATTAAGTGAACTGAATACTTGCGCATTTTCATCAAAATAAAAAGTTTCTTTTAATATTTAAGGCAACACTTCTCTAAAATACTCCATAATTACATCTTTTGTAGATTGTATTCACTGACAACACGATATATATTTAATGTTGATACTGATTCTGCGTCATTCAAATTTTTTTGGAGATCTAAGTTTATGTTTAATTTCGTCGATTTTGCAAACATACATTTATCACGAGATTATGTAACACTAAAACTTCTTTGCTTCACTGCAATTAATTTTCCCCAATTTGTGATCAGTTAACACAAATTGACACACTACAATCAAGCTGATACTCCCCCACATCCCCTCTTCTTTGACAGTACATCGTGACTAGTTGTAATTCATTCTTTGCATTGTGTCACCTCTTGTGAAGGTTTACTCCGAAATAGTATACTTCTATATGAACTTCATCCCAAAGAACTCAATTACACAGCATAATTTGTCGATTTCAGCTCTTAAAAAGTTAACTATTATTATTATTAATTATTATTATTATTAGTAGTAGTAGTATTAGTAGTAGTACCCTCCCACATATTCCAAGATGATAATGATGGAGGGAACCTATTTGCTCTGGGGTGCTTCCTGTAATGATTTTCCAGCTGTGAAGATTCTGGACCTTTTAAAAGAATGCGATTTATATCAAAAGATTGGACTCTGTATTCTAAGGATTGTGCCCATATTCTTGGAATTCTCTTTGTTTTGTGTTCCTTTCTCGTGATACCTAAATTTGCTTGGCATTGTATATCCATGATTGTACTTTATGCTGGTAATCCCTTTACACACATACGTACATAATTACATAAATACATACATGCATAAATAATTACATACATACATACATACATACATACATACATACATACATACATACATACATACATACATACATACATACATACATACATACATACATACATACATACATACATACATACATACATGCATACATACATGCATTCATACATACATACATACATACATACATACATACATACATACATACATACATACATACATACATACATACATACTATTTTTGCAAAGAAAAAGTTTCTCTGCATTATAATGATTGGTTGATCACCAACTTCTTACTCTTTATATATTATATATTGTATATATTACAAAAATGCATCGCTGTCGGGACCAGGGTGGTTGGCGGTGCCTATGAATAGTTTCTTCCCTGACCATGAAATCACCTGTGGACCTTGTGTTAGGCTACACATATTGTATTATCAGACGGAAGACACAATTGATGCTATATCAATTTCTGTTTCTCCACATTTGTTTTAAAATATAAAAGGTATTATACTGAAAACCATATGTGGTCTGTTTATCTATAAAAAGGTAAAACAACTCAACTTGAATCTCAAAGAATAATAAGCCAATTCAAAGATAATAATACTCTCATTTGACTTCGACCACTGTAAAGCTTTCTATCACTATACTGAATTAATCGAAACACTAGGTTTACCAAAGTGCAATTTTCAGATTTCCACAAAGCATTATCATTATGACAATCGCACTTTGAAATACGTTGAAAAAGTATTATTATTTTAAAGAAATTGCAGTCGAGTACCTAGATGATATTTCTTTAAATTGATAGCATTTTGATAGTCGAGGTATTACATTGCGCTCTAAGGTAAATATTGCTTTAAAGTCGTAAAAATCTCCTATAAAATGACAAAATGTACAGTGTCTTTTTAAATTCATCCCGTAAGCTGAAATTATCAGATTTGGGGGATTTTCAAGCAATTATGAATAATTCAGAAAATAAAATTTAAAAAATGTGCAAAATACATGAAAATATCTTGCTTACTTGAAATTGAATTTTGTGGTTAAAAACCGACCTTTCATTTTTTTTTTGGGGGGGGGGGGGTAAACCACGTAAAAGAGGTCTGTCATTTATAAGTTTAATCAGTTATGAATTTATTAATTTTTTACATGAAAAATAATTGATTTTGTTTTTATTTCTTAAAAGACTCTTCTTGAAAGATAGCTGTCTGAATAATCCTTGAAATGTACACGCCCATCACTTTCTATCTAGCACAGTTTCATTTCCTGACTTCTGGTAACCCTATATATCCGTGAATTTGAATATTTCAGACGGAAGCCATCCAGAGTTAACCAAATGAAGGCTTTCTTCTATAAACTCTGAAATACATATTAAGATTGACATTTCAAAGTTCATAAGTATTAGCGGAAAAAAAATCTTAAAAAATACTATTTCATATTCAGTCGAAAAAGTTCTGAATGATATAGTAAAGAGAACAAATGACAAGAAGAGGATAATACACAAACTTCGTTAAAACAAACAATAAAAAAATACTACAGTTTCTTTAGAATTGCGAATAATATTCCTGTCTGTAGCTCCGTAAATTTGCACGTGAGGGTCTCGAAATGTAGTAAAAATTAGCAAATCCATTTCGCGTACGAATGATTTCAAAACCTTTTGTATCAACATAAAGAGCAACACTACCATTTCCAAACAGGCTGAAAGAGAGTGATCTGCATACATTTAATCCTGGAGTTATGGAATAATTCAAATGTTCACACAGGACTGAGCAGTTATGCTAGCCGTCGCGTGCCACAAATAAACAAAAATCTTGTGTTCATTAGACAAATCATACCATAAAGAGATGCTAAGTAGTAATTTGAAACAGTTTAATGAAAACTAGATGAAGTAGACGATGTTTGCTTCGGTGTGGAACGCGACGGCTTATGTAACCTTCAGTCTTGTGTCAAAATAGACTCTTCCATAACTTTAGGACCAACTTGGCGGATCCCATGTACACAGATCATTTTTTGTTCAGCATGTATCGAATGAGTGGTGTTGCTCTATATGTTGATACAAAAATAGTGTGCGAAACGAGTTGGTCAATTTGATTTTGTTTACATTTCGAAAATACACTGAGCTACAGAAGGAAATATCATTCGCGTTACTGAGCTGAATGAACTATGGTAATTATTCTGCGGCTTGTTTTATATATGGCTGTAAAAGCCACATATGTAAATCACGATAATGATTCGTCGTGAAGTAAAACAGAACAAAACACAACCTTTCTTTTTCAACTCGTGTCGCATTATAATATATGAGTACGGTTTTCATGTTACGCTAGTAAATTTAAGATAAACATAGAGTTACGACAAATACAAATAGGGACAAATGTAAAATAAATATATAATTTCCTCTTACAGAAACCTTTAAAGTACTATCCCTTGCAATACTAAAGTGCAGCATTCCTCTCCTGTCTTCGCTACCTAACAGTCTTCGATCCACTTCCTTCCACATCGGCCTACACATATATGGCTAGCCAAAAACAATGATTTGAACAAGTACCCTCTTGTGATTAAGGAGTTACTATCTATACCAAGTAAAATCAATCGACTATTTAGAGAGATTAGTACTTAGCCTGATAGATTTTATTATGTTGCCTTTTATGGTGTTCATATACAATTACTAGAAAGAAAAACGTGTATGAAACTAAAGAAATTTACATATTACTTGCGCCGTTGTCTACAGAAGCTTCTACGGTTGGTCCCAGCTATCTTACTATGTAAATATAATGAGCAATCTAATTGGCTCTTTTTCTTTCAGCTGCATCCAATCAGATACTGATCTGGCTAGCTATAAATGACATGTGTTGATGTGGAACGAAGTGGATCGACGACTCTTGGCTAACGAAGATGTCCTCTCCATGAATGATGACAGGTGAACTGAACACAATGATATGGATCCTTGTAGTTTCCTTTCTTATTTAAGTGCTATGAATTTTTATTTCGTTCTTTGACATTCATGATATACTCATGAAGAACAGATAACTTTCAAGGATTTATTGATATCTATAAGTTTTAAGAGTACACGTTCATGGACACTACTTTCTATTTATTTCGAGGCAGTTCGCTTATAATGCACATGTAATTTTCAAACCTTTGAAAAATAAAAACAAGCAGAGAACCATTATAAAACTGAGGCAATTACTTCAATATGCACATGTATTGAGTGAATGATTTTCTTTTAGCACCACCAATCTCCCTATTTCATAGGAAAATATGAGTTAATGCAATTTTGCGATCCTATGACCTTGCTATCATTCATTTGATTTGGTGACAGTTGAACGGAAGAGAACAAGTTATTACAACTAGGATTTCACACAACAGAATGCTATTCTCCGAAGAAAAATTATTATTATTGTTATTATTATCATTATTATTATTATTATTATTATTATTATTATTATTATTATTATTATTATTATTATTATTATTAGCAATATGTAGCTATTAATAAATTACCTTCATAATTAATTGTCCCATCTCCATCAACGTCGTATTTCTTGAATGCATACTCTACTCACGCAGGTTTGTAATCCATGCTTAATTAAGAAATGTACAGATGTATGGAAAGTTTTCAAAAGCCTGAATTCAAATTAATGCAAATGCTAAACCTCTTGTCTAGCAAGTATTAACAATACATTTTGCTCAAATTCCTAATGCTCAAGACCTTTAGAAAATGGCAACTATTAGGTACATAAGCATACCTTTAGAAAATGGCAAATATTAGGTACCTAAGCAGACCTTTAGAAAATAACAACTATTAGGTACATAAGCAGACACATAAAATCAATTATAGATACAATTTTAATTCGTTAGCTTGAAGCATGGTGTCGCAGCGAGTTCAAAACGAATCAGCTGATGTAGTGACTATCTAAAGTCCAGGCATGTAAAATATGTATAACATAGGTGATTGGATATATGTGTATGTTTAGCTGCCTAACTACGGGTATTGATAACTATGATAAATCAAACAAAGTTATCGAATACGACGGCAACAGTAACAATACACTCTCGTCGTCTACTAAGACAACAGCAATTCTAATAAATATGTCTGAGTGAGTAGAGCGTAATTCAATGTTTAATTCTGCTATAATGACAACAACTAATGTCTGGGCCTAGCCTAAACTCAATAACACGAAAGTAAAGTTGACCTATAAGGCGATGAGTACAAAATGAGAATAAAACGTTTACACCAGTACCATACATGATCTTTTCAGATTGAGTGTAGCCACCTTTGTTAAATATGAACTTGACAAATCCAGTTAACTGCCACCACTCACCTGCTCAGTACACAGTATTTCAGAGAGAAAGCGCGATTACAAAGACCACGACGTATCACAATGTCTTACGTGCCTATGTAAAATATACTCAAGATTATGTATGTCTGCGCTGTATATTGTTCGCTGCTTTAGGAGAGTATTAAATAGGAACATACGGGTTCTTAAAGGCAATTTTATTGAAGTGAGCAGGAGCAGTACATATGCGGTCTCTGCAATAGCAGCTGATTCTTATTGCATTTGCTTTATTTTAGCTAGATTTGGACACATACAAAAAACATGGGCGAACAGTCGCTGATCATGGAAGGTAGTTTGCCCTGCGATCCTTCGCGACCTGTATCCTTATCTTGATCTGACTAAATAAAAGCACAATATTGCTAAATCCTTGGTGAATGAGATTCAAGTCTTGACATTATTGTAGATTTTTAAATTTACCTTACGTATCTCAAAGCCAAGACTGTCCATTTATATTTCAATTGATGAATTATAGTTGTTTGCTTCAGCAGGGCCAAGACAAGCACTACGCTCAATCCGAATGGAAAGAAGGAAGAGTATGACAAAGACAATATTTATAACACCGGAGGTATACCATAGATTAACCTGATGTTTCTGCAGACAAGCTAATAAGGCGTTTACACACCTGAACTCCGCTGTATCAACATAATCGTCTTTGTTTTGGTCCAAATCAGCGAAATCTTCTTTCTCTAATATATGACTCCAATTCCTCATATTCCTCTTGATTGTAGCCTTGGTTGCCTGGAAAGAGAACGTAGGTGTTCGAGGTTTTGTAAAAGTAATAAAATTCAATAGTAGATTGATTTGAATGTTTTAATTAGTGGCACATTGTACATAAGAAAGCGTCATCGAATTGAAAGTTAGTAAGACATATTTTCACCATTTTTCCATTTATGTATGAAAAAAGCTTCAGGTTTGAAATCGAACTGATTTTGGTTCAAAGTATGTGTCAAAGTAAGAACAATATAAACAACAACAGCACCAGCAAAAAATTATCTCAAAATGTTTACTGCTCTTCTGTCCTATTTCTTGTTGGATACGATCATGAGCCATTGCTTTTATTGTCAATAATCCGTTCTGCAACGTCTTATTTTTGCATTTTTCTTTATAAATCAGTTTACTCATAGGCTGCTAAATGCCCTGTAAACTTTAACCTTCGATAACTCAGTGTTGCGCGTCAAACCTTTCAGAGTTATGGTTGTATCAAGTTTTCCATATAAAAAAAAAGAAAAAAGGAAAGAAAAAAAAGGTAAAACCTGAATGCCCGACTGAGAAATGTGGATTATACGAGTGATTGATGTTTCCATTATCGACTTTCACATCGATGTACCCTATTCATATGTCTTTCATTGCAATCAAAAGTATCTGTAAATTAGTTGTTTCGAAAGTAACTGATGAATCCAAATGAGACTTTTAATTATACTACTGACCGAATACATGTAGCTTTCATATAGACAACTAAATTCTTAACATTAACATATGTGTCGGAGCCATGTTTCCGCTCAATGAAAGCATTTTGGTTTACTCATACAATATCAATTGCCCTCTGTTTCCCTTTAGAATTTTAGTGCCTTGCGACTTATTTGAATTTTAACTTACAACTTATGTAACTGGAAAAATAAATATAGTAAGAACCAATATTTCTCAAAAACATCAATCTGTGCTATTTCAGTTTTCTGCTAGAATAAAGCTGAAGTCCGAGTAATTTGGCTAGTCAAATGAACAAATGACGTTTTCTGATTGGCTATTCTCAGGATCGACATGTACGATACAATTATAGACGAAACGAGTTCAAAGTATTATTTAATATTGACCTTGGTTAGAATTGTTGCACATAGCAGCCTTCCAAAAAAGCGCAAAACTACATACATGAGCATCGGTACAAGAAGTAACCTACAGGTTAATCTAAAACATTTTTACTCGAGATTGGATCATGAAAAAGTTAATTGTTTGAACGTTAATGTTTCTTTTAATAATGTGAATTATGGGATTACAGTTTTCCTTTATAAGAATCTAAGGAGATAAATGGTGCTTTACGGTTTAAACTGAGCCTGATGACGATATATATATATATATATATATATATATATATATATATATATATATATATATATATATATAGAGTGAGAGAGAGAGAGAGAGAGAGAGAGAGAGAGAGAGAAACAGACATAGAGAAAGACATAGTTGACGCGCCAAGGAAAGCTGTGCTTCTGTGCATTTAACGTCACGGAAAAGCTGGGTTATATTATGCCTTTCCATTGGTGCATTGGAAGTCTTGACTCGCGCGAAATACGAAATAATTTTCTTCCTCGGTCAAAAATTTGGGAGTTGCTCGACAACATTTGAAGTTTTATAATTTTAGTTTAAAATTAATTTACTATGTGTTTGTTGCTGCTATTTATCTATTTTAAATTGTCAACACCTGGCTTAAACATGAGTATGCGATGATTTACATTATAGATATTTGATATTATCTGTTTGGTAAACTCTGTGAGTAATTTAAAAGAAGATGTTCGTTTCGAGAAACCAAGTGTATAATGTCGTGATAGTTTGCGTAAAACCCCAGGGCCAGGTAATAAATTTGCTTATTCAAAATGATAAAATAAGCAAGCAGACCTTACCGTTACAGTCTAGTTTGGCGACCGGGTTAAAATAACAATATAAACAGGGTGTGTGTGTGACGTATTTTATCCTTATCCTTTACCCTTCTGAGAAAGCGATGTTTTTGTCGTGTTGACTTATTTATTTGATAATATGTTACACATTTACTGCAATAAATCGCGTTATACGTCATTGCTCTTGCTACAGTTTGCATGGAGGGCAAAACGATCAGTACTGTATACCAAGACCATGGAGTATTACTTCAACAAGCGATCGACAGTCGAAATATACAAAGTCACTTATTAACCTGGTTCAGGTATCAATTGACATCATAAATTCACCCTCAGCCTCAAGTCAAGAATCTAGCAATCTGATTGCATCCATTTTAATTTCAATCGAACGGATTGCTTGATTCCATAGTTTGAGATTTATGATAAACCTAAGATATTTAATGAAACCAACGCCAAGCAGGCTGTTGACTAGAAGGTGACAGGATCGGACCAGATTGGCTCCCATCGCCTGCTTTCTTTTGATTGGTATTACCGATTCAAATGTCGCTATGACACATAATTATCGCATAGGAATCAGTAATTTCGAACATAAATTAAAACGTTTTGGAATATGAATGTAAACTAAGCCAATTTAATATTTTTTTAAATAATTTCGCAGTCTTTAACACACCATAATACAGAGCACCATATCCTACTTTAATCTGGCACGCCATACATGTTTCAATGACTGGGTAAGCAAAGGGAAGAAATGGTCGCTTTTGTTGTAGATGTTCTTTATTATTATTATTTTCATCTATAAATAACATGAGGGAGTGGAAACAATTAATCAGTGGCCTTGGCATTGAAAATAAACCCTTGACTGTGATATATCGGATTTTCAAAAGATAGAGATATGTAAGTTAACAGTGCTTCATCCCTGAACCTCAAAGAAAAGCAGAAACAAAACCAACCATGAAACTTGTGACCTCGACCCTGAATATCGGACTAAAAAATGTGGAATGCAACACAAATTCTAGTTACAATGTACAGGTTTACCAAATTTCAATAGTTTATATTTAAATCTAAAAATTTACAGAAGGTAAGGAAAAATGCTACTGAAACATAAAATATTGGCATATACACATTGGATTAACTATGGGGCCAACAGTATGATACATGAAAGATATACCAAGTTTCATCATTTAGTCTCAAATAGCTCTAATGTTAGAAAGGAACGAATGTAGGGAAACTTAAAATACTGACACATGATCTTGGAATTGCATATACGACGGCTAATGTGGTATGCAACACGCTTGCTAATATTGATCTATAAGTATACCAAGTTTATCTTTCAATCTCAAAATAATCGTAACCAAAGACGGTAAACTTAACATATTCACCCATGACGATGACCTAGAAGATACGATCCCCAATGTGGTACACGAGACACTTTCTAATAACAATAAATAACTATACCAAGTTTCATCACTAAAGCTGAACGGGCTGCAAAGTCATAGAGCGGAAAGGAAACTGTGATGAAGTACTTAAAATATTAAATTATAACCTTGACCTTAAAGATGTGATCACCTATGTGTTAGGCAACACATACGCTAATGTTGATGTCGAACTATAGTCAGTTTTATCCCGTACTCTCAAACAGGATTAATGTTATGGAGAAGAATGGAAAGTTTCACGGCAAGCTTAAAATATCGAGTCATGATTTGACCTTGCAAAGTAGGACCCCCCAATGGCGTGTAAATGTGATGGTGTGTTCATTTGAAATGATTCATCCCTTAATCTCAAACAGCTCTAAAGGTATCGACCAGAAACAAATGTGTGACGGAAATCGTAATATATTGAACCGTGACCTTGGCCTTGAAGATAACACTCGTTAAGAGGTACGCGACACACCTTCTCGTGATGATGTGTAAGTATACCAAGATTGTTTTCTTCAAATTAAATGGCTTGAAAATTAAAGAGCAAAAAGGAAAGACATACAAACAAGCAGAAAGTAAACATACAGGAAACACATTAGTTTTTGCTTTCAATCAAGTAGTGTTGAGTCTCAATGCATCTTTACTATTTCGTAGTATGCGACGCGTATGGCAATTGGCGGTAATTACAGAACCTCTGTAGATGCATTGACTCTACCCTTAAGCATGCAAACTGGACAAGTAATAAACAGTTTGTATAAAAGCTTCCTGATTATCTAATACGCAAGGCATTAGACCTATAATAAAAAATATATTCAAGAAAAAGTAGAAAAGTAGACAACAAACTTCTCTTGCTTGATCAGAGCGGTACTGAAGGAGCTACACAAATGAAAGAGCAATGGAATAACTTGACGAGAGCACGAAAAAGCTCTTACATGCACCTGATTTATTTAAGCAAAGATTTAATACACCGTCTAATGCTTAAAAAAACCGTGCCAACTGTGAGAAAGTATGTAAGAGAAAAAGCAGATACAATACCTAACATTCAATAATACTTGGAACCAATTGACCGAAAGAAAAACTCAAAGGAACCCAGGGATGTGTGCATTAGAAAATGACATGAAGAAAATAAACACATCTCAAAAAGACAATACTAATTTACGATCACGATTAGAACAGTTACAAAAAGACTTAAATAATGAACTCCAAAAAAGAATGATCAAGAGATTAAGAATCATTTAATGATCTTAAAGGTGCTGTAATAAAACTGTAAGATAAGATAACTCATAACACCAATATATTTTCTTGTTGCAAAATAAGAGCGATTTAAAAGAAATAATCAGGAAGAAGATGAAAACAGAACAAAATAAGTATGAATGAAAATATAATCAAAACTCTGGAAACGACTTAAGGTTTATAACTGTTTTAAGCAACATAATCAAATATTAAAAGATCAGACTTTACAAACTTTTTAAACGTGCAGTTACTGTTGGAATAAAACAATCTAACACAGGTCCCAAAGAATGTGTTGGCTAAAACTTGATGAATATTTTAGGTGTTGTGCAAGGTAGTATTGAAGAATTAGGAATAAATGTTTACAACGTAAACAGATGGATTCAAAACTGAAGTAGATGAAAAGACTTCCGTTTAGTGGAAGAATTGATACAGCTTGGTCATAAATAGTAGAAAACCTGCATGAATTCAAAATTCAATTGAACACAGAAATCGGAAAAAAGAGTATTCCATTTGTTACTAAACTTGATGAGTTATAAGATTAGTACAAAAAGGTGCTGAATGATATAATAAAAGCTATGATGGGAATGATATTGTTTCATACCTGATGAGACAGAACAAATTCTCCTGATCGGATATAAGAAAGATAGGTTGGAGCTTTATATTAGAGTAATGTTCAGCAATAACGGGATGCTTTTATGACATTTATAAGTATTAAACCTCATGCCTTAAATTAATGGATTTAACTATGCTCTTTCAAAATGTGCCAATATGGATCTGTATAAATAAATAACTTAGACAAAAACTTCATTCAACTAAAGAAATCAGACTCTGGTACAATATTTGTTGCATCAACTGTTTCCATTAAAACTTGAGCCTAAATATTATCACAATTACATGATTAATATTTACACTGGATTATTGGTGAAAGCTAAACGATTTTTTTTCTCTTTAGTGGGTTTCGTTGGTGGACTAAAGAAAACAAGACGCCAATACAGATTAATATAATCACAGACATAATATTAAAATATGGCAATATTTCACACTATTGTAGTAATACAGCTCAATGCGTTACTGTATCTGCTATACAGTTATAAGGCGCATTGATTAAAAAGCACTATTATTTTTTTACCATTAAATAAAAAAGATAGCGGCACCAATTATAATTCGTGGAGTAATAGCTAGCAGTATGGCATGAAAACCAAGTAATTATATGTTTATCCTAAACGATCTAATACAGATAGAAGTCACGATTAGAACACATAACAAGCATAATAGAAAACTGTAGAGGACAAAGCAAACAGAGAAACGGCACACAGCTGCAGGAACGAAAGAATGAAATAACACGTCCTCGTTACGCAAATGCTGAATAATTCGAATGATACTTTGGTTTTCTTTTATTTTAATCAGTCTAATGTTATTTTACAGAAACTTAGACAACTCAGATCTAATAATATTTACAAAACCGTTTCATAAGGTGATAGCTTATGAGCTGATGAGGATGTACTGATTACTATTTTAATGGACTTCACTGGTTTTTTTTCTTCAGCTAAACATCTCTTTAAATGTGTAGTGAATAGATAAAGCTAAAGTGCAATAATGCCAAAATTCTATAAATATATATATATCTCTACAAACAAAAGTAAACACCACAGAATATTAAGCATTTTAGTCTAACATATCGTTGCATTACGCATACTCAAAGTAGTATCAAACCTCAATGTTACTTCAAGTGGAAATATCTGCGTTGGGACCTAAAGTTTCGATTGAACCTAGTATTATTCGGTTTAGAGTTTCAAAAAGACGTCACTGGTGCAGCAGTACGCAATTTTAATAGAGCACATATTAAAGGCATAACCATTTCTTACAATTGTGATGAGATTTTCAATTTGAATGACTATAATATTGTCATGGCTTTCAAAGATTTGCGGTTACCAGCTTCTGTAAGGACAGACAAAATAGAACAAGGTGTCATGAATTGGCAACGTTAAGACAAACATTTTGATATTTCATTCATGCTGGTAATGCAGTAAATGATCTTCCTATTATATACATATATATATATATATATATTATCACCATGCAATGTTAGATAATCTGTCATTGCAAAAGATCTTGCATCTTTGCTTATGTCCTTATCCAGCATTTTATGTTTCATATTTTTCAAGTAAGGTTCGGCATTGTAAAAATAAAATACGAATCCTAACTATTTTCCCTCTCCAATCTGTATTCGTATAATCTTGTCTATGAATGAATTCCAGATCTTTAAGGTGATTCATCTGTTTTTATTTTGCATCTTCATTGTGTATTTTTGCTTCTAGATGAAAGTGAATTAAATATAGGGCTCAATATCCTCTTTCAGATTATTTCATTTGTTTCCATCAGAGATACATTTAGCCTATTATACGTTACTATTTTGTGAAATTAAAATTAGTATCAAATGTACTGCTTTTTTTAGACAAGTAATTCTTCTAATTTTTGTTTTGTCTGAATTGTTTTCTTTTGCTTCCTTCATCATGATTTCAATTTGATTTCACAACATTACCACATTCTTTACATCTTTGGATGTGTTGGTTTTGACGTAACATCTGGTTGACATGTTTATTTTCGCCACAGTTGTAATATGCAATTATCTCCATATAAAGTACAGGAAAAATTACATTTGAATATGTCCCTCAATCAAATCTTTAATTTTAAGTTTTGCCAATCATTTTAGGGGCATCATATTTACTTTTGGCTCAAAACTGTTAAAATAGTGAAACCTCTTCGTAACAAATAGCTCCTCATTATTCGGTCTTTGTAAGTCTTCCAGTTTATATACAACAGAGTCGCATAAAATCGCGTGTCAGATGTTAAACATTTCTTCAGAAAACTAGGCAGATAGCATTTTACAAATATTTGATGTGTATTTTGACATTCTAGCCGTCTGGATTATATTCAATTTTTTTCTTTAATATGGTACTCAGTTGTCAGATAACAAAATAATAAATACTGTATATTATATTTTAGGATCACTGGTTTTAGTTGAATGGTTTATATATATATATATATATATATATATATATATATATATATATATATATATATATTAATATGTATATACGTGGTGGAAATGTTATTATATCCATCAAACAGATTAGGCAATACATTTAAGCATTTTCTAGTTTATATCTGAGTGCAATATTTCTACATTCTTGTCTTCAGAGTTGTATCAAACTTCTCTATTGCAAATGCCTTCTTTCCGGCATAGTGGAAAAAGTATTCGATATTTTCCCTCTCCAACAATTCCTTAACCTTCAAAATATAAAATGCTTACTCTTCATCAAACTGTATCTTTTATAGCTTTCGCACTCTAATTATTTTAATGCAAAACATATTGCATCCTTGTGTAACTTTACTTCTATAATATCTACCATAATCCAAATGTATTTATAGCCGTTTTTTTCCTTATGATTCGAAATCAACAACTTATGACTGACTGCCACTTGTGATTAACGTGAATAAAATAGATCATTTTATACGGATATTCTTATCGGCAGCTAGCGCAACCTTCTTGTTATGAAGATTTTTAAGTAACATTTTCTCCATTCAGCGTATTCAATATTCTTTTGTCCAGTGCAATCCGTTCTCATAATTGCTTGTTATTTGCCTAAGCAACTTAATTTTCTGTTTTAAAGTACAAATACCTTAAAAGGGTCTTCTTTAGCAATTAATTACGTTTTTAGAATGATAGCCATATTATATATTACATATATTGTATTAAAATATATTGTGTTTTCTGCTACTTTCAAGTAATTTGATATATATCCTTTGACAACTTTGTCCTTTTTTATATTTCATGATCTCTGGAGTTCTAAACTTTGACCTTTTAGTTGATTCCACTTATCTTCTTCTTCTAACGTTCTCCATGTTATTATGTCACTGATTATGTCATAATCCTGTTCGCCGCTGAACAGAGGCTTTCTAGGATACAGAAACCCTCCAAGCTATAAATATACCTTAGACACTTATAACGGGACTCAAAAGTTCATTGTTAGAGTAATTTGGGATCTAATTTAACGTGATTTACCTTTATACCATTACTCAGTATAATGCCTGCCTTAGGAAAGAATAAAGCTTCAATTCAAAAAAGTGTGAAAAGCACTTATACCTTTCGAAGGTCAGCAAACACTACAACATCAAACAGTTGAGGATCCGGCTGTCCACCAATTTCCACCGCGTTTCCGCGGCCGGAACGTGGTGGGGTGATCTGGACGGATTACCTTGTATGAGAAATGTTCTGATATTATTTTCTCTTTAATCATAGGAGTCACGCATATATGACACATCTTTTACTTTTATATTTAAACGTGCCAAATTTATGCATGTATGCTTGTCTATCTGTATTCATGCATGCATTACAAACAAGTATATATTTATATATGCATGATCCGAATGGAAAGATTTTTTTACCATCTTTGTCTTAATATAAATGATCAGATTCTCTGCAAATAAATTAAACAAGAAAACTATAAAAATCGCTCGGTTGAACAGTATTATGATCTGGTATCAAACACAAATCAAACTGTTCTGAGGGTGTTTTTAGATTACTGGTTAAAAAGAGAAAGGTATGAAGCCATATACTCATCTATAAAGTATCCTTAAATGATTATTTACTGATATCTCATGAACTATACATAACCTCTTTAGGATCCTGTTCTACTTGTTTGCATAAAGAAAACAGAACAACAACTTTCCAGATACAAAAAAAATTATGTACAAAGGTATCAGAACAAACGATCTCTAACTCGTATTTAATGTTTTTAGCCAAAGGTTAAGTTAAATGTCACTGTATAATCAAGAAGTCGATTTTCTTTTTATGTATTTTCAAATAAAGATTGTGAAATATCCTTCACGGGTCAGTTTAAGACTTTTAACAATTATACTACTAGTTTCGCATGTGTTACGCTCAATCCATTTAAAAAGGACATAAGAGATTGTGAGGCATCCTTGCTTTCTGACCCGATGATGACATAATTGTGGCAGCGCAACTTTAAAAACAGTTTAAAGAGGTAAATGTTAAATATCATTTTACCTATTTCGACAACTTAATTAAAGTAATATTTGGCAACACTTTCAGAGAAAAGTAACGACAAAAGCGTACAGTTCGTACTTCTGCCATAGATTACGTATTGTATCATCTGTGTTCTACAACGTTACTGCCAATACAATTGCAAAAGTTCATAAATTACACTACAAATGCAATGGTTTTAAAACTTCCTTGGGTTGTATTGTCCTTGAGCATTTCTTCAAATTTAAATTCCAGGTATATATATATATATATATATATATATATATATATATATATATATATATGTGTGTGTGTGTGTGTGTGTGTGTGTGTGTGTGTGTGTGTGTGTATGTGTCTGTGTTTTTAATTTATTTGATTCATTTTCCTATTCATCTCCAACAACTTGGTGTCCATACAAAAAGTAACAGCCAATGACAGGGATTACCCAGCACCATTTATAAGTAGCTCGTACTTAAAGGGTGAATTGCACAATAAAACAGATAAACCTCAATTGGTATCCAATATAACATTGTCATCTTGCTGTTAATCTACTATAAAAGACGTGTGAGGTATGTCCTCGAGATTTTTTTATATTGACCAATTGAAGACTAGTGGAAAGAAAGTTAACATTATGGAAAAAGTTTAAAATTGTTTCTCCAATAATAACTTCAAATCAAAGCAGCTCAATATCGCTTTGACATTCAAAATTTCAAGAGCACTTCACTAACTATCATTCAATGTAAAGCAAACGCAAAATACCATATATGCTGAGTAGCAGATATGGCTTTAATGACCAGTTACCTCCCCCATCAACTTAGATATGTAAGGTATATTTCTCCCTTACGGTGCATGACATAAACATATTTCCATTTTGTTCTGAATATATTGGGAAGGGATATTTTGGTTATAAATCAAAGTGGAAAGTTCTTATATTATTGTTCAAAACATTAAATCGAATCAGAAGTAATTATGATGTCATGAATTGTCGTAATCTTGTTGTTCTTTAGTCTCTAACATTTATTAATATATGTTTTGTCTTATTAAATTGAGAGTATGGGCTAGACAGTAAGAGTTTAGTTTGGTTGGTTTAAATGGCATACTAACACTTCTTTTGCATTGTTTACACAACCAAGATTTTCGGTCAGCAAGGTCTCATGAGAATCTCTTATGTATAAGGCACCGCCTGCGGGAATCGGCTTACTTCACGAACTTAGATTATATTTATGTAAAACGTATGTAAGTAGATCGGATCCAGAGAACTATACAAGACATAGATTTGTGCAGCCTTACTCGTTTATTACTGTAAAGGTGCATGCCATTTGAAGTTCCTATATTTGTGCAGATGCACAAAGAGAACTCTTAGGCAATTTGAATCTGCCTCGCACAGATTTTTTTCGAATTCGAGAATGCTTGAAACATCTGTCAACCTTATCCTCTTAAAAGCTGTCTGAACGCATCGAACGATTTGGGCCATTTCTTACATGCTCAAATACGAGGAAAACAGGTACACCAAAATCTTTCTTCGGTTCACCTCTAATGTACAAAAGAACAATGCGAATTCGAAGTCATGGCGTCAACATCGAGAACAACATATCTCTATCCCTATCTTCTTCTTCTGCTCTCTGTCTCCTCAGCAATCAACACACCCCCCCCGTCTCTCTCTTGTAAAGATCACCTTTCTTATACGATGAAAACTCATCGATGATATTTTCGCATTGTACGTGAGTTCTATTATCATTTTTCTACGTGTGTTTCTTCTGGAAGACATGGTTTACTTTGCAAATTATTGTGGGTAGTTGATATATTTATTTACATATTCTTATCCACGAAAAATGTAGCTATATTTTGTAAAATTTTAAAATTCTGTAAAACTGTTATAATTTCTTATGTATAATATACGCAGGTAAAAAGCTGTATATGCTACCCTCAGATCAATAATTATATCAAATGAACCCTGTGCAAAGTAATACTTATTAGACTTTTGATTGCTCATCAAGACAGTTTTAACTTTGCTATGCAAAACATTGTATTATGTTTACATAATGTTGTACTCACGGTCATCATAAAAGCTTAAACAGTTCACATTGTTCGTTTATTTAAAATGCATGTCTTACGAAACAAATATTCCAATCTGATTTTTAAAATGAAGATCTACTTATAAATTATTGATCTGATAAGCCCCGTTGAGAGGTCAGGTTGACTTTATGAGTTATCTATCAAATTAAAACTGCTAAACCTTATAGAACGTTATTCATTACATCGTTCTTAAGGATATCTCTAACACGAGATGTAGTGCTGTATTTTATAGATAACTAAAATATATGTAACCCGAGAAATCCAAAAGAAAACAAAGCATGACATTTCATCGGTGCCTATCAGATCTACTTATGTCGGAGATTTAGGTTTAAATCAGCATGAACCTACATAGCCTTCACTTAACACTGTGTTACTTAACGAATCTAATCCCGTATTGTCACTGAGATCACTCATGTCAATAAGAAACAAAGGTTGTTCTAGTGTTTGCTCTTTTCTTGGGGTGCTATTCCTGTTGTTGACAATGTGAATGCAGATAGTTTCACTGAAGTTTTCATTATGGTATAGAAGCTCGTGACCACAGAGTGAACTTGAGTCTCGTGAATTTGGGTTTTTGACATATCCATTGAGACCTGTCCCTTCAACCCACTCGGCCATCATCACTCACACCTCAAATGACGAATTGTATGTACTGCACGTATCCTAAATATGTCATACTTGTTCATTAAATCCAACTGGTCTGTGAGTGCATTAAAACGTTCTTGTGTAGAGAGACAGGTATTTTATCTTGACAAATATCATTTAACATTAATAGTTTCGGTTTAAAAGAGTATCTTATACGACAATATTACCTGAAAAGTCGTCTTTTACAAATGTAACTTTTTTCGCTATACTTCTTTCAAAAATGTAACTGTCTTAATTGTACTTCTTTTTTAAACGTTAATGTCTTATTTGTACTTCTTTCATAAATGCAACTATCTTGTATGTATTCCTTTTGCAAATACAATTGTCTTAACTGTACTTCTTTCATAATGGTAACTGTATTAATTATACTTCTTTCATAAATGTAACAGTCTTAACCGTATTTATTTTATAAATACAACCGTCTTAATTGTACTGAACACATGTCAAGGTATGTGGCTAATGACGCCATATGTCGTCTTATAATTATATCCTCTCTCTTATCTCGACGGGTGTGGGTGGAGAGTTTATAGCACTATCTCTGAAGATTATTTATGTTGTAATGACTATCGGATCCCGCTGGAGCCGTTTTATGATATGATAACATAACCAAATAGTCACTTTAGATTTTGAGAAAATTCAGTATCAATAGTTTTAAGCGGACAATGTGTAGAACTTTGTAATAAAATCTCGTAATTTTTATATATCACCAAACATGTCAAAACTTGAATATTAAGTCTTTGCCACCTACATTGTCGTTGTTTCAACATGTCAATATGTAAATGCCGACAATAGACTGTAATATATTATACCTTAGAAATGTAACCATAAACCACAAGGTCAATTTACAAATTGTGTGTGTGTGTGCACGTATATATATATATATATATATATATATATATATATATATATATATATATATATATATATATACATACAAGCACATCTTTGTATGTATAAGTCTATGTAGGTGAAACTAAACTAATGAAATCACTAATATCGGAAAGCATCTTCTTATGTGTTTATATATACTGCACTGTATACACACTCATCCAGTAAAATGCTGGAGAAACGTCACTGGGAATTGTTATAAAATGATCCAGGGATATAGACAGGATCGTTCCTATCTGTTATTCAAAGCGTTTGATATACAAGTGTCACTTTATAATTATTTAATGTATATCAATTGCATTTCTAAATAGAAATCAGATAATGTTGTACATATAGATGAGTGTTAAATTGTGATTGCCTAGCGAGCGAGTTCTCGTGAATCTCGAGTCCTTTCCATCAATCATTTTGTGAGTTTGAGCCCTGATGCATAAGATCGAGAAGATATGTACCTTTACACGCGGGACCGGTTCCATTCCTGCTTGGGATGGAACATAACTCTTTAATACATTTCCATGATGTCACAATATTGTGCTAATATTTTATTTATTTTCACGAATTCACATTCATGTCTGTTGTTGTTCATCGCTTAACAAACAGTCTGCTTGCGCCGTTGAGCGTGCGTATACTTCCCCTGCTATTTTGATAGTGCCATGGATATGTGTACGTTGGCAAGTTAATAACAGCAAAAGCAGACGATATATGTTTGCAAAGTTTTGTGAACCTTTTTATTTCTCCCGGTGATCCAGCTACATATCTTCCCGACCCCACCCACACACAGACATCCACATCCCAACCAGAAAAACAGACATGCAGCAGCAAACTTCTTTACAGCAAGTCAGTCCTTAAAAATAAATGGACTCTCGCATGACAAGGTTTACGTAAGGAATTCGTGTTATAATTATATGTATATTGTATCAAGAGCTTTGAATAATATCAGCAACAACACATATTAAGCAATATATCTTCTAAATGTAGTTATACTTGTTCTTTACATATTGAGGTAGTAATTATAAACTGCACCTAATGTTATATGTGTGTCTAAATGTATGTTTTTAGAAATATTGGACAGGTTGAATATTGGACCGCATCAATCACCTTCTGAATTAACAAAAGCTGGTTTCCACGTTTTAAGCCCTATTTTCAAAAATTTCAGGTAGCTGGGGATAGTTTCGTAATTGTCCACTGTCAATTTTATTAACTTAATTCTATTGTGCGACTTTTTCAACTATTATTGTTTGGTAATTAAAAAATATTGATATATTTTTGAATTGGGTGTTTCGGGATTATGTTTTTTGTTCTTTACATTGATGTGAGACATAAACCTCCCGTAGTTAATTGACATTATCTAGACAGCGAAACACCAATAGTTGGATATGTAGCAGAGCTATCAACCCATAACAGAAGACACGATGGGTTCAAGACAAGCAGAATATCTCAAAATCTACCATCATGGCCACTACTATGAATGCATCAAGATGTTTAGTACACAACGTTTCCCACATTTATCACGAAGGGAACGGGCTTGAGTGTGCAATGTGAGCATCAATGTGTGTAAGAAATGACCTTCGTAATTTGGGGCTCGGGTGCAGAAACTTATTTAGCTATTAGCTTCCATTGACTTGCCAGAGCAAATTAATGATATTTTTGTGTTTTTATTTATTACAGCTATCCACAAATATGCACCTTTTTTGTCCTTACTAGTGTACTGTATTTATATTTTATAAATTGTTATATTAGGTAGGTTGATGTGACACCAGATGTGTGTACAATACTGTTCCATGCACCTTAAATATAGTACCAGCATGGGGCGAGTGTTTCTCCAATATAGGGATCAAAGGGGTAGATTGTTTCTTAAATCCTTCGTTGTCCCCAGGCAACCAAGCTTTGAACATATAGTTGCCAGGCAGACATTTGTGGTTGTTTAGTAAACTTCTGACTTTACTCCAAGACTTATATATTGATTATAAGGTGTATGATTCTAGTCAAAACCTTTGTATCCTTTAAGAATATATCTTTACATATATTTCTTTAAGAATATATCTTTCCGTTCTTTTTTTTTTTCGCTTTTTCTTTTTTTTCCTCCAATGGAACAATCAATGAGTTTCAATTTGTTTCATTTGTATTACTTGTATTGATGTGTATGTGTGTGTCTTTGTTCATGTGTGTATGATTGCATAATTACTTGTCAGAATAGAAAACTTCCAGTAGAAATCTCCACAGGACAATTAAGAACAATTTCTTCAATGCATTTTTATTTCTTACTGAAATTTCATTAGAACAGAATCTTGATTTTAAGTTATGTCAACTTCTCAATCTTTTTAAAGAGTCATGTAAATACAAACTAAAAGATTTATACAAGCTAAATATCATTTATTTGTTCCTTATCCCGCACTTTTAAAAATATCTCTCTCTCTCTCTCTAACTTTAAAGAAAGAAAAGCTTATTTAATGTTATTCCTATACATGTTAATTTGTCCCAAAATGGAAAGAGAACACTTGACTAACAATTGATTTGCCTCACCTTTTCCAATCATCATTTGCATTGTAAGTTTAATTTTAGCAGCTCAGAAATTTTTCTCACTAAATATATGATAAACCATTTTCAGGAATTGGCAATATTACGTGTATTCGTCAGTAATGTTGTGCACGTGTTAATGAGTTGTACGTCATGGTTCATGCCTTATATGGGCTATGAGACGTTGACAGATGTGAATGGAGTTCAATGAACTTGGGAAGAGATGTACAGAAAATATAACTTGCTACTAGATATATGGTTGAAGAGACAAAAAAAATGAAAGTGTGCCTTTCATTACAGACCATTTGACAGAGATAAAAATATATTTAAAAGAAGTCATCAGTCCATAAATATAATTACATCGTTAATAGCAGATAATTGGGCATTTTACAAGAATTCCATACCTTGTTGTATAGGTCTGTCTGCGTTCAACATGATTGTTGGGATGGTCTTATCGTATTTTACACCAGTCGTGCATGTAGCTTGATTCGAATGACTCGGATGAATATTTCGAATTTGTTGTATTGATAAAACAAGGAACTATTTTTTATAGATATATTTGGAAACAAAATGTATATTGCTCAGTATATATTTGTGTATATACTAATTGGGCATAAAATATAAATACACGCACTTGACTAACTTTTCCTATTGTGGCAGTTCTTGCTCAAGAGGCTCACTCTTCGGGTAAGGTCAAAACGGGGAAGCGAGTGCATACGTAGTTTAAAAGCACATAATTCTAACTATAATTAATTATAATTTCTATTATATTATTTTTATTATCATTATTATTATTATTATTATTATTATTATTATTATTATTATTATTATAGTAGTAGTGGTCGTTTTTGCCTTTTTTAATTTTTGCAATTTTGTCATCGTCATTATTATTATTAGTATTGTTGCAGTTGTTGATGTTATTGTTGTTACGGTCCATGCTATTACCAGTAGTAGCAGACCGTATATTAGTGGATGTTGCTTTGTTGTTGTGTACTTAGTAATGTGATCACAAGTTTTCATCGCCATTATAAGGAAGAAATACAGAAGCATGGATCCATGTTTTAATTTCAAATAATATCGTAACAAGGTCTACTGAAAGGCTATATATGTTCTACAAAGCAGCCATAAGGTGAAAGTTAAATTATCTCCGAGACAACAATAAGCTTGGAAAACACTGGTAGAGCAAATTCGTATCATAAGGGACATCTTCCAAGTTTTCTAACTGAATCTTACAGCTAGAATAGTATTAAATTTATATACCCTTCTTGGTCACTACACCGCGTATTTTGGACATATGACTTCCAACGAGCACAGCAGTAACTATTCATTGCAATTTATTTTAACTGATAGGATAGCCTAGATTACAATTTTGTAATTACGAATAGGAAAACATATTTAATCAACTGCCACTTGAAGAAGCAATTTAGTTCTTTTTAGTTTCTAAAACTTCACCAGAAAATGACGAGTTGCATTCCTTTTCATTAGTGTCATCGGTTATTCAATATATAAATCTTGTCTGTAAGGGCATATGTTACTAACAATGGCCATATTTGTCTTCATTTCATTCCATACTAATCACAGTCCACTCAATGAGTTGTCTTTTGATCTCGACGAGTTGAACAACTGGTTAATCCAGATATTGATTTCATGTGTGAACAGCTGTTTTTAATCCCAATTATACAAGTTTGCTGAGCAAATCGTCAGTCCCTTGTTTCACAGACAAATGTAAACTGTCAGTTAATAGTAACGTTAGTGCCTTACATGGTGCACAAAATCTTCATCAGTTATTTTATTTAAAATTGAAGTGAGCAGATTACAGTAATCTTGTGTGGAACATACATTTGAAAGAGAAAAATTTATACATGTATTTTAATATTTTGTTGAATAGTGCAATAAACTAAATATGTTGATAAAAACAAATACTACTACTACTACTACTAATAATAATAATAATAATAATAATAATAATAATAATAATAATAATAATAAAAAGTATTATAATAATAAGTATAATAATAATAAATATAATAAATATGGTCGTAATCGGTGCATGATATTTGTTCAAAAACCAAGTTGGAAAAGTGATACAGAAAAGCCATAAATACTTGTGGTTTTAAATTCATTTTGAAGTTCTGCATAAACAAGTACCCTTGTATCCTCTCCCTAACCACTTCCGAGAACATCACGAACGCGCTTTCCGTTCTACTGCATACACAAATATGAACCACGCACTTGTACCCTAAATTAGAATAGCACGTGTACGGTACTTAAATTTAAACCATACGTATTTTGGGATTAGGCTTTCGCCGACGCACAACAAGGAAAAATAAACAATGATCCAATCTTAAATTCAAATTACTGTTCTCTCGCGCTTTAATTAGCCCTCTATACTGTACACCACCCATTATATGTGTACAAGAGTTCTGGGACACATACCTTACTACTGAAAAAATCACATATATTATGGTTCTATTTGATAAATTATTACTCCGTTAAACTGAGAAGAACAAGGGCTATAATTGTTGCGCTCAAACATCACAACAGATTAATTCAAATGCTAGGTATGACATTACTTACATGTAATGTACTCAACTCTATCTCTTTCTATCTCCATATGAGAACATTGGCCACTAACTATCTAGAACACCAGAAGAAAAATCAATAAGTCTGGTGAATTTATACATTGCATGGAGAGGCTAGTCACATACAGATTAAACAGACAATGGCAGTATTCTTGGCGCAACAAACATTCTTAGCTGATAAAAGTAAGTCAGTTGCATAGATATACTGAAGCACAAACAGACAGACAATATGCTACTGCCATCACAACTATTCATAGCTGAGAAAGTGAAGTTGCAGCATTGTCGACAACATAGTGAACAGGCGTTCAGAGGAAACCAGTCTTCATGTATTCTTGCAATTATATTGTTTTCAAACTGATTTCTACTGCTGAGTTAATTTAAGCCCTGGAATTCGAAGACAACTGTTGATGGATCAAGTCTCGCGTCCAACAAATATTTTGCATATTTAAATGGAGTATCACCTTAGTGCCTCAAGCTGGGTTTCCAAATGTTTCAAAATAACAATAAAAATAAAAGTTGTCACGTAGGCGCTTTGAACCAACCTATTCAAAAACAGGGTGGAGATCGTCGTGTGCAAAGTGTAAGCATTTGGAACCTCGTGACACAATGGAAAAATAACAAATGCTATATAAGCTACCATGAGTACGACTGAAGCAGCCTAGGTCAGAGAGAAAGACGCTAGGAAGGTGCTATTCCCATGTATGACTTGCATAAATTGCCGCGTGAGACAAGCAGCAGCAACACAAACACTCCTAATTGAGGACAAATTACTATCGTATAGGAGAGAAAAAATCCACACTGTGACCCCCCTCCCCGCACACACAATGTTCACAATACGAATCTAAGCATGGTAGTTGGCTCAATGAGGTAAACACGTCCAGACAAATAGGGTACACCCAGTTGTCTCTTGATGATGAATCACCACTTGCAGTAGCTATGAAAACGAACACTGTTGTCTCCTACAATCAATATTATCAAATTTAAGATGTTTACTGCGTGCATTTAGTAATAATCTGACAGAGACTGGCTTCTCACACGCACTTCATCTTAATTCAAGATGATAAGGTTAAGAATATTCCAGGTTGATCGAAGTTTACCAAAACACCGACCCGACGTGTTGAGTAAAGTTTGTGCCGTACAACGACATATCCAGAGGTTTCCCAGAAACAAGTCAAAATATTGTCCGTCTCTCTTCCCCTCTTTCTGATTCTATATATGATCATGGAAAGTCTTTAACCCTAGAGACATAACTTCAAATATTATAGGACTTCACACTTGATAGACTACATGTATGCATGCAAATGTTTATATCACAGCTCTTCGCATCTTGCATGTATTCCAGCAAATAATTTTGTATTGGAAATCTTCGATCAATAATAAAGTTTCATTTTATATTTACATTTACTAGATATATAAGAGGGCACTGGTTTTAATGCTTTATGTTACATTTTATGCTTATTTTAGTGTGTTATTTTATTTCAATATTCAGCAAATAACTCCAAAGATCCGATGCCCGTTATTGTGAAATGATATCTGAATTTACATATATATGGTCCACTATATCATTGTTGACATGTTTATCGATTGGTATTTAGTTTCCAATCGAAAGTATATGTTTAAAGGTGATAGGTTTGACGGTAATTCTCGCTATGCATATATGTAAGTATGAACGCATGCACAAACAACGTAGGTACGTATGTATGTATGTATGTATGTATGTATGTATGTATGTATGTATGTATGTATGTATGTATGTATGCATGTATGCATGTATGTATGTATGTTTGTATGTATGTATGTATGTATGTATGTATGTATGTATGTATGTATGTATGTATGTATGTATGTATGTATGTATGTATGTATGTATGTATGTATGTAAGTATGTATGTATGTATGTATGTATGTATGTATGTATGTATTGTATATTTGTACTGGAGCTTTTAAAATGTCACCTGAAAAAAGTCTGCGAGGCTTAGACTTTCTTAAGGGCTGAGGCTGAACAGCGGCGTGAGTTCTACAAAATGTACTTACTCCCGGCAAACGTGTTTAATGGCGTTGACACGCTACTTACGGCTGTGTATGTGGGCACCGGTGTGGCATGGAGTGGTATATTGAAAACAGTCATTGACGACACCATTGTAGTTGCCCTTGAGATCATATCTTTGGGCTTCGGGCTGGTTTCCATGGCCGAAAATGTTTATTAGCCGCCGGTTCTCCCTGAAGGCCAAAAAATTCGTGTGCTCGCCGAGACAAAACTCAGCACAATATTTGACCACATATCTAAGACGCTTCATGACAACGCCATCTACATGGAAGACTTCAAGCTCATCTTCGGGGAAACTGAAAAATACAATTCCATGAAAAATGAAATACGGGCTGCGTCGCACAAGGCACACGATTCAGTTGTCATCAACGAGGTGGCAAAAACTAACTGATGGCCAGAGAGAAAACGGAAGCTCGCAAAGAGATTATGAAAAGTCTCGCTGGAAATTCTCAATAAGCTGTGTCTGATGTGCAGAACCGTCGAAACGACAGAAACAGCGGAAACGGCTGGAAAATAGAACCGCAAACTATAAGGCCTATTCCCCGTGCGCCACCATCATAGGATGCATTTTGCTCTAAAAAAAACGAAAATACCTACATTAGAAACCTAGCCAAACCATCAGCATGGAACGGAGTTACTTATAGTCGCAATATGCTTGATAAACATATGAGGGTATCCGCTAACAGCCCGTTTTTTGGAACGTTTGTATAACTTTCAGCAGTATATTATCATCTGAGGCAAAATGGAGGTGTCCTCGACATGCTTTTTCAACGCTTGCGTGAGCGTTTATAAAAAGGCAACCGCACGTGCTATTCATTATGTTCAATACGTTTTTTTCTTTCTGCAGCAATAGGTGATGCACTATCAATGTAAGTGTTAGTAGCATTTTTATTTGTTAGTGCAAAACATCCAAGTCCTGAATATAATTAACGTTGCTAATACTAGGGAAAAATTGCGTCAATAACGAAGCAGCCCGTACAGATTTTGCTTTATTTATAATTTCATTTACTGAAATATGTTGTAGTAACGCCCCGCCTAAAGTTACTGCTTATGTGGGTTCCCGCGGAAAAAAAAATATAAGTAAATATGACCATCACAAATATTGACCGAATTTAAGAGGAAATTCCGATTTCTATGTTAGAAAGGAAGGGCTCATTGATTTATCAACTGATGCTGCTTTTAATAAATATGTGTGTAATATAATTGAAAGGTCAGAAATAAGGAGATATAATTTATTCCAGTATAGTTTATTTGGGAAGAATAAACACAGCTATTATCGGTTGAACTAAATATATTTGCATATTTTCATAATACGCGAACAAAAATACTTGAAGAAGAAACTTTTGTTAAAGTTAAAATTTGAAAGAATGTGACTCACAATTTTCAAATCAAATAACAAATTACAAGCGGATTGAACGAATTAGCCTGATAAGTGTTGAGGAGGGTGAAGTGAAAAATGTAAGGAGTGATTAAAGTGTTTACCGAATATTGGGAATGTTCGTGTAGTTGTTTTTACGTGTTTCTATTACGACTTTCTTCATAAAGCTGAAATTCCGCGACTCTTAAAACTCTCAGAAAAGAATAGAATAAAATAATTCACGAAAATTAAAAACACGAAAATTTCTCAAAAATAATGCGGAAATTTAACAGCGCGAATAATTACCCATATATGGTACCTTGAAAAGTCTTGAACTAGCATAAATATATATCATTACAAATGATATATAGTAATTTACTTTAGTGTGGTTACGATATATTTCCTTGCAATTAAATTGATATTTAAGCTACCAATGGCAGTTACCATATTTATCCCTCGACCGTTGCTCCTTACTTCTAACGATGCATCAAGACTTTACAAGGAAACTTCAACTCTTGGCAGAAACATAAAGATGATACATACAGCAAAAGGAACGTAAATAAAATGGTCTTTAACTTCTTGAATTAAGGCAGGAAAATATACCTTTTATTATATACCAATCTTTCACCAGAAACGAAGGTTAGAAAATTGAATTCACCCTTCAATCCCACCCATTTGTAAAATGAACTTTAACTTACATCGCATTCAGAGGATTATCTCGAAAATAGCAGCAATTCAAGGGAACGGTGGATTATCGAACCAGAAATTCAACGAGACAACATCGGCATTTGACGTTGTTGACAATATAAGTAGGCCTACAGAGGAGGTAATTTCCTTGAGAAGCGAACGATGTCGAGTCAAACACCTTAGGCAAAATATAATGTACATGCCTGAAAGGTAACGCAGTTTCCATTTATTATTCTAGGTCACAAGATGCTTGTTGTCTTCTAGGTAATATAGCTCCTATAGGAGTATACATCCATAAGTTGCATTGCATGATGGGATATGTAGCATCGTATATTTTATGTGATAATACAAGGATATGTTTCTACACATGGAAGATATTTCACCAATAATTTTATATTTCATTCTTAAGACCTTAATAAAAGCTATATAACATGTTCCTCGTTCTCAGTACTGTATCAGCATCATGGAACAATTTATTCGAAGCATGGGTGTAAAATGCGGATATATATATATATATATATATATATATATATATATATATATATATATATATATATATAGACAGACACTGATATCAAATTTGGCATACTGACTAAACATAGAATACTAAAATCCCAACTTCGCGCATTGGTAGAGGAGTAGATGGAATCACATTTTGGAAAAGATATATATTTTAAATATGTTTTATTGTTTTATTTTTCCAACCTGTAATCAGTGTTTTTTCAAAGAAAGAATGTAGTAAGCATTTTATTATTGTTACACTCATGATAATTGCATGCAAATAAAGACATAAATCGATAAATATATAGTCGAATATAATGCTATAGATAAGTAACAATATTAACAGGCAAATTGCATTGAATATATATCCATATTAGTCCTAAGTTGTAGTGGCAGTCATGTAGCCGACTGCTCATAAGATTCTGCGTTTAAGGCTCCCAGCCTAGCACTTAACCATAGGTATACAAGACAGTCTAATTTCTTTCTTAGGTACTTTAAAATATCAGATCTTTAGCTAAAACAATGGTCAATTTGAAATGGTATTCAAAAAATGAAATATTATTATCCTAAAATTATTGATACAAATCCTTTATGATGTTTGATACATTCAAAGAACAACGAAACCTATGTCAAAATTCGAGATTATGTAAATAACATGCACAAAAGTTCTAAACAATCATCAAATTATGAGCAAACCCTATTTAAATGATGAAACATTCCAGGATTAGAAAAATAACATAAGTTTAGGAAATTAAGTTTTTTAATGTCACCTCAATAAAGAAATCGTGCAAGGAATACAATTATGATACAATCTAGCATAATGATACAATCTAGTCGAAAGATACAATCAGGTAGAAATTAATACAGATCTCTAGGAATAATAATCGTTATGATAGTAAAGCGACTCTTTGTAATCTCCTTGCAATAAAAATAATTTTATGATACAAACCCATTGCAATTTAGGGAAAACTGCAGAGAATTCTGGACTTACAAAACCTCCATCACAAAGCTTCAATGTGAACACTGTGCGCAAAGAATAAACAAATGTATAATATGAAACCTTTGCGAATGATACAAAATTCAAGGATTCACAGCACTTGCCTCGGGAAAGCTACATTCGGTATACTCCAAATCCCCCTAAAAAAAGAACCTATATATATCTGAAAAATATCAATTGTATGTGCAAAAACATTTCAAATTATGAAGATTTAAGGGAATACAAAACTTACGTTACCAAATGATGCTGATATTTATAAATATATGACAATAGCTTCTAAGAAATCACGCGGAATAACTAAATGTCTCTGGTATGTCTCTGTGATACAAATGTTACCGCCTTTTAAGCGCTAATTGATTGACGAACTAATCTGCTAACTAACTAACTAAATAGCTAGTTAAATAAATTAATAAACAACTGTTGAATAAGTCACCATATAAGGAAATATGACTAGTTCAGTCTATAAGTTGACAACTGAAGATTGAAATAAAATTAACGGCAATGAATAGACTTTTCAGGCAGCTATTATGAGGACCATATCTATCAGAACACCGTAAGGAAACGTGGATACAAATGTGTAATCTAATGCAAGTTTGTCAATATTATATTTTCTGTTTCCAAGGACGAGACCGTGCGGAATAATGGCAGTGTGAATTATCAATTTGAAATATAAATTGTGAATTTGAAAATAAGCCATAAAAAAATATTTGTTACTGAGTACTTCCTGAATTACATTCGTAATGCCGGCACATCACTGTATAATGAAAATATGCTTAATACTTTTATGTCTGTGTCTCAGGTACATATTATCAATTTGACATGTACATATGTATGTGTGTCGTGTAAATATGGTCGTGCTTCCATGTGTATATGTATGTGTCTCATGTACATACGGTCGTGTTGACATGTCTATATGTCTGTATCTCGTGTAAATATGGTCGTGTTGACATGTCTATATGTCTGTGTCTCATGTACATACGGTCGTGTTGACATGTATATATGTCTGTGTATCGTGTAAATGTGTTCATGTTAAGATATGTCTATATGTCTCTGCCAGTTGGGTATATTACTATTTAAAGCTAGGAAAATTTTGGAAGATCAGCTATTTATACACAGTATAATTGTTATGCAAATATATAAACACATAACATACATCATGCTACATATAAATACATATATGAACTATGTAAATACATGAAGTGCACATGTATATTTATTTTATATTTGCATGTAGTTGCAATTCAAAATACATATTCTCCTAAAAAATTCTAATATCATTAAAATTTAGATGAAAATCTTTAAAGGACATAGTTATATGGCTCAAAGTCCATAAAACCTCCAGGCAGGTGATATGCACCAGTTTCATTGGTCTATCAGCCAATATGACAAATTTAAAATTTTGCTGATTTGTTACTTTGTATTAAGTCTGATTGATTTCCTATTCAGTAATGGACACCATCCTGTCATATGAAAATAATTGCAATAATTATATCTGCTTATTAAATGTATCCCTAAAATGAAAGCAAGGGCGAATGTAAACTCTGAAATATACCAATAAATTGTAAGCTATTAAAAATGAAGGAAAAGGAATTACTAATAACCAAACATGGCAACATTAATATATTATTATATTATTATATGCTACATAGTCGAGATGGCAATTAAACTTACCTTACTTTTTGACGTACCGTCACCTGCATCAGATGATGATTATATCTCGTTAAACAAAGGGATGTACAGAGTCATATAAACTTTATGATTGTCCAATCAAATCTTGCAATTTGTATCACTTAATGTGAGGACAAATGTGCATTTACGTCCTATCCAGTGTAATATTAGCAATAATATGCTGATATGAGTAAAACCAGACTTGGCCATGTTGTCGGTTTCCTAACTAGTAATAAAAATGTAATAAAACAAAATACAATAATAGTGATATTGAACAACGTTAAACAACGTTAAAATATAATGATACAATGTGTATATGTATATGTATATGAATATGAATATAATATATATATGATATATATATATATATATTAAAAAAAAATATATATATATATATATATATGTTTTTTCTTTTTTTTTTTTTTTTTTTCTCGATACCCCTTGGGCAATTGAATCGAAAAATGGCTGCCAAAATG